>JACEFZ010027390.1:27500-42500 GCA_014155875.1 Cepaea nemoralis | reverse complement strand
CTCCCACAGTATCACACAGGCCCGACAAGAGTGCTGCAATCCGGATATACACCCTATTGAGCGTAGTTTTCCGCATGAGCACCACATCCTGGACAGAGAGGTAGCGGATCGATTCCCGAATAACCATTCAGCCCATTGTTCTAATCTGTGATCACTTTTCATCTCATATCTAGCACCAGTTAAGCAAACCACATCGAGGCTTTCTCTGGCTCTTCTTCCTCATCCTCGTTCACCTTTAGAAATAGGTATGAAAAAAATAATGCTATGAAAGCTGCGGTGAACTTAAGTTTCTTGACACTTCCACGGAATTTGTCTTCAAATGGAGCGGATATAAGCTTAAATACTTTTCTGTGTTCTGCATATGTTGGACACTCCTGCGACAAATATTTAGTTGTAATTTTCCAGTTTCATAATTACATTCATCATATCTTCTATCTTTAGCCTATTAAACTTGTGTTCAAATATACTTTTCATGATTAAAATTGTGATAAATTATTTCTCACAGAGTAAATTGACAGCAATGGGACTTGGAATATCCCATCTTCTCAATAACATTGTGATACCTTATTTCTCACAGAGTAAATTAACAGTGGAAAGTGGAATCTGTCATCTTCACATAAACATTGTCAAATTGACAATTGCCACTTTGTGTTTTTGTAACTTGCTTATTGCATTGTTACGCCTATCGTCATCATCATCATGATCATCATGATCATCATGATCATCATCATCATCATCATCATCATCATCATCATCATCATCATCATCATCATCATCATCATCATCATCATCATCATCATCATCTTCTTCTTCTTCTTCTTTTTCTTCTTCTTCTTCTTCTTCTTCTTCTTCTTCTTCTTCTTCTTCTTCTTCTTCTTCTTCTTCTTCTTCTTCTTCTTCTTCTTCTTGCTCTTCGGGTGGTGCATATTTTACAGATTTACTTCAGTTTGGGTGGTGCATATTTTACAAGCTTTACTTCAGTTCGTCCTGGTGTACATCTTACAGCTTTATTTCAGTTCGTCTGGTGTGCATCTTACAGCTTTATTTCAGTTCGTCTGATGCACATTTTAGCAGCTTTACTTCAGTTGGTCTAGTGTACATCTTACAGCTTTACTTCAGTTCGTCTCTGTGGCAAAGGTTTTACGAATGCAATTCGTAATCGCGCATACTGTGTTTGAAACACATGTGTTGCCGATCTGGAACGCCTTGCGTCGGTTCCCATTCTAAGGTATGAACGCTGGTCTTTCAGAAATCCGTGGCAAACTACTGAACGTACATTTGCCAAGAAATCACAAACATCAATAAAAACAAAAATAACGCTGGCGTTGAATAACACGCCCTGTAAAGAGTATGCAACTAAGTAACTGTGGTTCACTCTACCCTCAGATGTGAACTTGCATTGTTACGCCTATCGTCATCATCATCATGATCATGATCATCATCATCATCATCATCATCATCATCATCATCATCATCATCATCATCATCTTCTTCTTCTTCTTCTTCTTCTTCTTCTTCTTCTTCTTTTTCTTCTTCTTCTTCTTCTTCTTCTTCTTCTTCTTCTTCTTCTTCTTCTTCTTCTTCTTCTTCTTCTTCTTCTTCTTCTTCTTCTTCTTCTTCATCTTCTTCTTCTTCTTCTTCTTCTTCTTCTTCTTCTTCTTCTTCTTCTTCTTCTTCTTCGGGTGGTGCATATTTTACAGATTTACTTCAGTTTGGGTGGTGCATATTTTACAGCTTTACTTCAGTTCGTCTGGTGTACATCTTACAGCTTTATTTCAGTTCGTCTGGTGTGCATCTTACAGCTTTATTTCAGTTCGTCTGATGCACATTTTACAGCTTTACTTCAGTTGGTCTAGTGTACATCTTACAGCTTTACTTCAGTTCGTCTCTGTGGCAAAGGTTTTACGAATGCAATTCGTAATCGCGCATACTGTGTTTGAAACACATGTGTTGCCGATCTGGAACGCCTTGCGTCGGTTCCCATTCTAAGGTATGAACGCTGGTCTTTCAGAAATCCGTGGCAAACTAACTGAACGTACATTTGCCAAGAAATCACAAACATCAATAAAAACAAAAATAACGCTGGCGTTGAATAACACGCCCTGTAAAGAGTATGCAACTAAGTAACTGTGGTTCACTCTACCCTCAGATGTGAAACTCAGCTGTTGAGGTCAGTCCTTGTTCTCGATGCCTCTCCCATTAGCCCAAATACCGCACTTAGCACATAGAGTCGCTTAAAATTCGACAGGGTCGATTATTTGCACCAGGTTTTGATCCCATATGGCCCAGTCTCTTTCCGCTGAGAACTGCCGAAAGCGCCGCACAAAGCACGAACTCCGTAGCTCTAGTGACGACCTTCAGGAGTCTCCCAAAAAATGCAGTCGTGAACAGGAAAGACGCGGCCTGGAATTGAACTCACAACCTTCGGAGCCCGATTCAGACGGCTTGACCACGTAACAATGGAGACTCTCGACTTCATCATCATCATCATCATCATCATCATCATCTTCTTCTTCTTCTTCTTCTTCTTCTTCTTCTTCTTCTTCTTCTTCTTCTTCGTCTTCTTCTTCTTCTTCTTGCTCTTCGGGTGGTGCACATCTTACAGTTTTACTTCAGTGTGTCTGGTGTACTTCTTCTTCTTCTTCTTCTTCTTCTTCTTCTTCTTCTTCTTCTTCTTCTTCTTCTTCTTCTTCTTCTTCGTAGCTATAAGCCACTCCACAAAGGTGACATAGTACTAAGCCAGCCATGATGCTAAATACCAACCATCCGTAACGTAAAGTGACAACCAGCTGTGACGTACTACACAAACAGAGCCACCCTATAGAGGACACACCGCGTTCCACAGCTGTACAAGAAACGATCTCTCCAAATAACAATAATCAACAACATGTCACATACCGCACACATCTACTAGGTAACGGGTGCCGCTGCCATTATTCTGCCTGGCCTCGCCCTGGATACAAATCACAGTGCTGGTGTCGCGAACAAAAAAACGAAAGCTACACCCATTGTTGCTATCCCAGTGTTCAAATCGATTCTCTTAACATTGATTGCACGTATAGTCAACTAGCCCTGATCCGTTGATGCCTCCTTTCAGCGGATTGTGTTTGTTAATTCCTCGATGTCGTTGAGACCCGGTCATGTGATTAATTTGAAAAGAATAATGAAACAGGCCCGATCACACCCCCAATGTACATCTGTTAGTTCGGTGAGTTTATAAAGTGATACTTGTTGTCAAGCCAGGCTTCAGTTTATGAATCATTCCCACCGTTGTCTTTCTTTCTTTCTTTCTTTTCTTTCTTTCTTTCTTTCTTTATTCTTCTTTCTGTCTGTCCTGTCTGTCTGTCCTGTCTGTCTGTCTGTCTGTCTGTCTGTCTGTCTGGTCTGTCTGTCTTTCTTTCCTTTTTTCTTTCCTTTTTTCTTTCTTTCTTTGCTCTTCTCTCACACCCTTCATCCTTTTCTTTCTTTCCTTTTTTCTTTCTTTCTTTGCTCTTCTCTCACATCCCTTCATCCTTTTCTTTCTTTCTTCTTTCTTTCTTTCTTTCTTTCTTTCTTTCTTTCTTTCTTTCTTTCTTTCTTTCTTTCTTTCTTTCTTTCTTCTTTCTTTCTTATTTGTTTTCTTTCTTCCTCTTTCTTTCTTTCTTCCTTCCTTCCTTCATTCTGTTTTTCTAGTGTTCTTTCTTACTTTCTTTCTTTCTTTCTTTCTTTCTTTCTTTCTTCATTCTGTTTTTCTAGTGTTCTTTCTTGTGTTCTTTCTTTCTTTCTTTCTTTCTGTCTTTCTTTCTTTCTTAGCTATGTTATCTTACGCAATTCTATGCTATATTATGTCATTTTATGTTATACCATGCTGTATTATGTTATGTTATGTTATGTTTTGTCATGTTATATACCGCTCTGTCATTTTGGCTGTGGTATGTTATTGCGCTATATGTTACTATTTTATATAACTATTCCATATGTTGCGCTAACTGTATCACAGAGAATGCACCGGTCCCCACACACCAGTGATACCACTAATGATGATAACTCCAATATCTTTTTACTCCTCCCCTACTCTTGAGGGACAAGAAGAAACACTCGCTGACGTCATTACACCCACAAGTTTCAATACACCTTATCGAAGTGTTTTGTCAGCTGAAAAAGACCAAAGAACTGAATTACTTATCGATACGAACAAAGTTGACACTGTGTCATCTCTAGTGGCAGGACGTTACAACTTCAAACTGAAAGGTTATCGCCGAAGAGTCCTTGACTGTCTAGATCAAAAGACGCAAATCACGCACCAATAGGTTATTAATCAGTTGTAGTGGTTTCAGTTATTGCCCGCAACGTTTGGGTGTGTAACTAAGTAGAGTAAATGTTGTGGCATGGTAGATAAGTCGTTCGGGTAAACAGTTTTTAAAAAGTTGCATATCATTTACAGGACGGAGCAGTCAACCCCATAATTGTTTGGCTGTTCGTGATTTCTGGGCAAGTTTACGTTCAGTAGTTTGCCATTTCTTTCGGAACGAACGGCACCCATACCATTTTATGAACAAAGCAACACAAGACGGTCTGCTGCCAAATCGCTCGCGCTGTGTTTCGAACGCGGTATGCGGGATTATGAACTGCATCCGTAACCCCATATATACAGTGTTGAGCGTTAAATATCCCAAACTTAATTAGCTGAGATGACCTGTTTCCGTCCTCGCCACCTCTGTATCAAGATAGTTACTGAAAATTGTCGGAAATTACCCTGTACTCATTTTTCAGCCTGGGTAGATTCTTGAAAGTGGGTACATAATGGGACTTTTAACACGACTTAAGGCCAGACGGGTATATGGTGCTACGCCCATATTTATAAGATCCTAGAGTGGTCATCATTCTGCAGTGGCTTGTCTTGTGCAGAATTCTTATCCCACAAAAGTCTGTCGAAATTTAATTTCTTTGACTGTTCTAGTTTTCTGGGCATCTGTAAAGGGGGTTGCGACAACAGGAAAGGTTTGTGGAAAGAAGGATAGAAGAAGACAGTGGGAGAAATTGCTTGGCAGTCTTGTGTCATGGCACGGAATGAAGTCAACACATGAAAACATCTATGCCGTTGGAGATCGCGATTTGTGGAAAAGCGTGATTTACAATTTGACCCAGAAGTTGTAAGGTTCGCGCACGGTACAAAGCTGTGAATGTTTATAAGATCTTCTGTTATGAATCACTCACTTCGATACATGAAAATTGATACGATACACTTGCTTCGTCAAAGGACAATTTAACGTGAACAACCTGTTTCGATACAGAAAAACTGTATATGTTACTCTCGCTTCCACAAAGGAAAACTAGGCCTCAGGAACTTGCTTCAACATTAAAAAGAAGAAGAATTCGAAGTATTTTACGAAACGAAATCCCGTAAATTGTCATGATCTAATTTATATGACGTTCTTTTGCTTCATACCCCTACGATGGTTCTCGCTTGGCTTGTCGATTGTATCCGAGTTTTTTCCCACAACATTCAGCAACCCAACCCCACACGACGAACAGTTTCATAGCATCATACATCAAGTTATGTTGTTTCCGCTGACACTTAGTGAATATCCTTGCGGTCTTAGTGACAATACCCAGAAGAGGAGGCGTAAATCCACATGGATCAGGCACAACCAGCACAACACGGGAAGGCTTCTATGGGTTCCTTCCTGTTCTTGTCGTTACAGTTGTCAGTTCTGTGATATTTTCTTCGATTATCTTCTCGAGCATTTTCCAATAAACCAATCAATCGTACCCAATCAGACAGTTAATCAGGCAGTTAATCAGGCAGTTAATCAGGCAGTTAATCAGGCAGTTAATCAGGCAGTTAATCGGAGTCCTTTGGCTTCTTTACTTGTTTACATCTTTCTATTTAAGGTAGGTTTCGTTCGTTGTTTTCACGTTTCTGTTGGTTACAGCCAGTTGCCTATCTTTCACAGGACATCGCAGTCAACCGCATAATTCTTTGACTGTTTGTGACTTTTTGGCAAGTTTGCGTTCAGTAGTTTGCTTTCTGAACGACTGGCACTAATACCATTAAATTAAAACCAACGCAAAGCGTTCTCTTGCCAAATTGCCCGCAGCCGTATTTTGAACGCGGTGTGCGAGATTACGAATTGCGTCCGTGAACAGTGTTTGTAGGTAAGCAAATAAAGTAGGACCTTTCCCCAACCTTGAGCGCATTGGCCATTCGATGAGAGCCTCACGTTTTTACTTACCAATCAGTGTCCGCCTTTATTGCCCAAGACAGTTTCTGGTACCTATGTTAAACTTGGGCCGTGGAAGGCCAAGCCAGTTTGAAACATCCGTCTCGATGTGAATACAAACCCATGACAACAGGGCTGGTAGACAAACGTGCTTCCAATGCGCTACTGGCGAGTATATGATGCTTGCAGCATGCTTTTAAGAGTAATGGGCATTGGAAGGGTGATGTGGTCAGTATTACATTGGGAGGGTGTCGTGATCAGAATTACATGGAAGGGTGATGTGGTCAGTATTACATTGGGAGGGCGATGTCTCGACGTCCGCCTCGATATGAGTCAGAAGGCATAATACCGGGCCGGCAGACAGGCAGACAAACAACTTGATGGAAGGTCTGGCGGGAGGCAGATAGGTAGACAGACAGACAGACTAACAGGTTTACAGACAGACAGGCAGACAGGCAGCTTGACTGAAGGACAGGCGGGAGGCAGATAGGTAGACAGACAGACACACCGACCGACAGACCGATCGACAGCAAGACAGACAGACAGACAGACAGACAGACAACTTGAATGGAAGGTCAGGCGGGAGGCAGATAGGTAGACAGACAGACAGATCGATCGACAGAAAGAAAGACAGACAGACAGATAGACGGGCGGGTATACTGTGTAGATATGCTGAATGGGATAATGGATATAAGGATGGACACATGGCGTGTATAAAAGGACAGACAGAGAAGATAATCACAAAGACAGCAGACAAGCATGTATTGAAAGTGTCAGTAAAATGTAACAATCAAAACACACATCTCCCTCCCCGAAGAAGTGACACAACTCACAAAATTTACCGGAAATCAAACACCAACTCTCGTCTATCCCAGGCCTAAACCGTAGTTATCGTTTCCTACAGACTTCCTCATTCTCTTTAACTTTTGGCCACCATCAGCCCCGGCCAGATAGCCGTAATTTATAAACACAAGTACCTTCACACTTTTATCCTTCCCACGTATCTATCCCCTGGCCATCTTTGCTGCTTCAGTCCTGCGAGGAACCTTTCCCTTCCCCAACGCTCAGCTCTGTTTAATTTAGGATGTATGGCGGTTCCTGGAGATGGTAGAAAAAACACTGGAAGCTTCACGGCCCTTGAGGTGTGGATTTGAGTTTATAAACACGGCACAGCTTTTCAGGGTGCCTGGTCGAAACAGCTGTACTTGATGTCTGCACACGGCCGTCATGGTTACATCCGGTCTGGAACCGTTTGCTCATGCGCCGGAATTTCCACGAGGATGTATGTCCATTATTCCATTATTGAATCTTCCTCAGCCAGGCTGTGGTTATATTAACATTTTGTATCAAAACTGTATTTACATGAGCGAATTAAGCGTCTGTGTCCACAGGAATTAATTTAATAGCGCGATGGAACAGAGGTAATTAAGGGGACATATGTTACATAGATAGTTTAATCTCATAAGTGGAGGATAAGAATGCAAGCGAGAAGAACTAACTCATTGCTGTGGGTTTACACCACGCAGTTCTCTCTCTCTCTCTCTCTCTCTCTCTCTCTCTCTCTCTCTCTCTCTCTCTCTCGCTCTCTCTCGCTCTCTCTGAAGATCAACAAGTCGCCTCCCGAGAGCATCGCACAATACACGAACTCCATAACAACAGCGATGTCCCACACGGGTCTCCGGAAAATATCCGTGCATGGCATGAACAACTAAGTCAGAAACGAACCCATAACCTTTAGAGCCAGGCAGGAGACTTGCTCACTTCGCCAAAGAGACTATAACTGCCTGGGAAATAACTTAACTCTTTGATTTCCAGAAGATTCTGGACACAAACCTAGTCCAATAGATGCGAGTTATTTTTTTTTTTTTTTTAAGGCTTAAACAGTCTGTAAGTCAATACATCGAACTTAAATCTTAAAACTTCAGTATTCCAAAGTATTCACGAACAGTAACATCAATGCCATAACTAAGACAATGTTGACAATGACATATTAAGGCGCTTCAAATGAAAACCTGAATTTTATTTTTGTGTGAGTATATTCTGAAAAAGTAAATACAAAATGCATCATGTTTCAATGTAGTCACCACTGCGTTCAATGCAAATCTTCCAGCACTGATAAAGTGCTTGGATTCCTGTAGAAAATATTCACTTGTTCGCGAGTGTTAGCACTCATGCACCACCTGCTGTACCTTTTCCTAGGACCGAAAAGTTTGTCACAAAAGTGTACGGTTTTGAAACTTCCTACTCCAATCATAATCTTGCTGGACTTACAGACTTGCGCAACCGCAACCATACTGGACCTTTATTCGCCGATGAATCACCCCGTCACTGACCAAAATACGGATGGTGCATATTAAAAGTGGGGCGGTCATCTTTAAACTGTCCTTATGGCGTCACCGTGTTCGTCTGCACCATGATGTCACGGGCTTAACACTCTTGATATCCTTAACAATAATATTGACAGATTACACAACAATGGCATGGCCACTGTCATTTCTACCACACTTTTAAGATTGTCATTTGTAGCGTCAGCTGCAGCCCCCACCTCCCTACCAAAGATCTGTGGAGGACATATGATTAACCTGAGCCTAATCCCAGCCGAACTGGGTGCGCTGTACTGACTAATGCCCTAGTTACATCCTAGTGTATCGCTTGGCAGATGGGAAGTTCCATGACTGCTCTAACACCCCTCCCTGGTTTCTGAGTTTGGAGAGAGGAACGAGATCTCTGCACCACAGCTCCCCGGAGAAGTTAATTTGGCACCGAGTGTGGAGTAAAGACTATACACGAAATTGTCCAATAGATGCAAGCAGTAGCGGACTGGCCTGGATGTCGGCTTGCCTGATGCAAGTAGGTCATTTGGGTCTCCTATATGAAGTGGACCCCATTAAACATTCTTTTAAAGTTAGTTTGTATACCCCTTACAGGACGTCGCAGTCAACAATATCGTTTTTTCTTTTTTTTTTTGGGGGGGGGGGATGTTTGTGATTTCTGGGCAAGTTTGCATTCAGTAGTTTGCCATTTATTTCTGATTTACCGGTACTCATACCATTGTATTAAAACCAATGCAAGACGGTTTGCAGCCAAATCCCTGCAATTGTGTTTTGAAAGCGGAATGCAGGATTACGAATTAAGTCCGTAACACCTTTGCCACGGAGTCGGCTAAACATTAGACAGTATGTTAAAAATAGTAATGACCTTTTAGTCCTGCTCCATTATCATTAGACCCAGTCCGCCACTGGATGCACGCCCTCTCCGCGGCTTGAACAGCCTCAAAGTCAAACTTAACAGATCCAGTGCTCAACAACAAGTAGGTTTGGACCTAACTAAAATGGATGGCGGAGAATGGGAAGTAGGTGATGTGTCACAGTTATGACTTAAATGATGGTAATATGGGAGCAGGCATGTTGTATTATATGTCGAATTAAAGGGAGTCGTATAGGGACAACCATATAAGGTATTGGCAGGTCATGGAATCCACTTAAGACGATTAATCATCCCATGGCAATTAATCAGTTAAAACTTCAGTATTCCAGGGGACTCACAAGCAACAACAACAACAACAACAACAACAAACAAACAACACCAAACAACAATAACAACAACACATAACGATAAAAACAACAATCGACAACGACAACTCCAACAACAACCACCAGCCAAAAATAACGCCAAACAACAACAAAAACAAACAAGGACGACAACAACAAACAACAATAAACGACGACGACAACAACAACAAATAACAACAAAGACAACAGCAACTACAGACAGCAACAACAACGGCGACAGTACCAACAACAACAAACAACAACAAGAGACAATAACAACAAGAGACAATAACAACAACAGACAACAACAACAACCGACAACAATAACAACAACAGACAACAACAACAACCGATAACAACAGCAAACAGCAATAACAAACAAAAGCAACACCAAACAACAACAACAATAACAAACACCAACAACAGCAAACAGCAGCATAAACAATAAAAAAACAACAGCAACAACAAACATCAACAATAACAAACACCAACAACAACAAAAACCAACATCAAACAACAACAAACAACAGCGACAACAATCAGCAACAGCAACAACAACAAACAACAACAACAAGAAACAACATCAAGCAACAACAAACAACAACAATAACAGACAAGAACAACAACAATTAACAACAAACAACAACAACAAACAACAGCAACAACAATCAACAAACAACAGCAACAACAATCAACAAACAACAGCAACAACAATCAACAACAACAAACAACAAACAACAACAACAACAACAACAAACAACAACAGCAAACAACAACAATGTCACAGCTCAGACAGAAGCTTCAGCACCTTACCTGCCTCATGACTAAACCAGCCCTTGTGACGTCTTAAAAGGCCCAGACACATGGCCAGCCTGCTCGAACGGCTCACACAACACTATAAGTACCCCTACCTTGTGTTTATTTCAATTAACTTTGCGCCCGGGACATGCCTGCACTAAGATCCTCGCTGCTATAAATTGTATATTATTGTAACCGTGTGAGATACAACCAGGCACATGGGAAACCTATTTTAGGCAACAAAACGGTACGTCACCTGCCTGCAAGCGCAGGAAGTAATCAAGAGATTGTTTTAGACTTCCTTAAAACTATCAGAAACTTTAACCGTTCATCTCTGGTTAGTTATAAACACAAAAAGGGTTAATTTATGTTTCTCGTGTTATCTGTTTAAGTTACGCAGAATATCAGACCTCACAGTTTGTATGCAGTGCTTGTTCTAGTTAGCCAGTGATAATTGAGCGTTTATGTGTGAGTGTTTATTTTCGTCAAAGCCTCTCGAATCAGTGATTCCCAAACTGTTTGTTATCTGCGCTGCACTAGTGCAGTAGTAGTTACACCTCAGTGTCATGGTTTTCAGCGTTTTGTTGCGTGGAGTCACTAGCAATGGTTGTGGGAACCACATTGCACAAAGCAAACGCCATAGAAACAAGTTCTGGCATATCCTGTACAGGAAGTAGCTGTCAACCCCAGCATTTTTGGCTGTTCGTGATTCCTGGGCAAGTTTACGTTCAGTAGTTTGCCTTTGCTTTCTGAACAACCGACACCCAAACCATTTCATTAAAAACCAACGTAAGACGGTCTGCTGCCAAATCGCCCACAGCTGTGTTTCGAACGCGGGTATGCGGGATTACGAACTGCGTTGGTAAACCCTTCACCACGGAGCCGGTAAACACCGATGTATACTTTTCTTTGTTATTGTTTTTGGTGACTAATATGGCTCTATATTCCACCTCGTCTCGTGAAATGGGAAGTGTAAATGTCAGGATTATCTGAGAATTACCTGCGAGAAAGTGACGAAGAAGTGAACCAGACACCCCACCTCAATATGCCATGTTGGTGAATATGGGAAGACCTTTTTATTTTTCGTTATATTGAGAGATCTTCACAGATATTTTGGTAGCTCATGAACATATAAATTTATAGTGCATAAAACATTAAATCGGCGTGTACTGTCTCCAAAACCACATTTGTACAAACTCATTTATGATAATAAATGTGTATTCATGGAACATCATCATTAGGCCCTGTCAGCTGGCGTAGACGTTCATGTCTCTCCACAGATCTCGGTCTTTCGTGTTCTGGATTAACTCTGTTGACGCAATACCACTGGTTTGCCTCTGTTTCTTTTCCCACTGATCTTTCCAGTTGTCACAATGTTCTTCAATGCCGCTATTCGCATCACATGACCCTACGAAGTTGTTTGTCTCTTTCTTATAAATGTAACTAATGTTCTAGATTCATTAGCTTCATTCAGACAATTGCTGTTAGTTACTCTTGGTCCTGGGGAATTAAAGTCTCCTGGTTAGTGTAGATGCCGCGAACTGTGCAGGTTAGTGTTTTCTTTCGAACAGAAAAACAAATCAATTACCTTACCAAGGATTCGAACCAGAGTCTCCCAAATGAGAGCGTTCTAGCTTTTCGACCAGACGCTTCTCATAAACAGCACCATATATCTTCTTCTTTTTCTCTTCCTCCATTTACCTCGCTCAGTTGTTAAGAATCAAGTCTCGGAAACAGAGAAATATTGGCCATATTACACGGTGCAGGGTTCTGAGAGAATAGTGATGGAAGGCATGGTTCACGGAGAAAGGGGCAGCTGTCGACCAGTATGAAGATGGATGGGTACAGGGCATTGCAGACATCATGTCAGGTAAATAAATACATTGGGGCAGGAGGAACGCATAGGTGTTTCCAAGGCACCAGGGTCAGGTTCTATACTGGCCAAGACCTACTAACACGCCCTAGCCGTGCGTCCTGGGCAACAGGTCCTTTGGGGTCCTGGCTATTGTAGTAGGATCGCTAATTCTTCCGAAGCCGGAGAGTATCTGCCTGCCCGGAGAGGACGAGCGGAGTATCTGCGCACGAGAGGAACCACCAGTCTGCTACACCAATAAGCCAGATATGGGACAACGGATACTCACGCAAACCTCAGGTCCTGTATGACATCACACTGATGTTGGACAACATGATGTCTTCATCCGACATACATGACTTCACGTTGGAGTTCACAGCCAGCCAACACAAGCAAGCAAGAGGCAGAAGAACTAGAAAAGAGTAAAGAATCTTTTTGGCGGGCAATAATGAGTGCGACATTCTGCGAAAAACCTTTTATATGATCATGGGACTTTTAGCGTCTCAACTACTGGAGCCAATCTAATTGAGTTTTGATAAATTTATAGCGATTTCTGAGACACTTCAAGTAATTCACGGCGCAAAAAAGAGTTTTAAAAAACATGGTTTGAGAGACAAATCATGCCTAATTCTTTTCCAGCAATTTTTGATATTTCCCGTTTCGCTTCTTTCCGTTCCTGCCTTTTTACATGCCCGGTTTCCCCTGACGAAGACACAGCACCAATACGTTTAAATATTTTTGTTTCAACGCCGCTCACGCTCCGCCTAAATCACCCCAGTTATGTTTGATATTTTACTCGCTTCAAAACGGCAGACGTGAAACTGTAGACCCCGGACCCAAAGACAATCCAGGAATTGTAAAAATAGACGTTCACCCTCCTGGCGCCACGGCAGGTATTTTTTGTCACGTTGGATTAACATTTTTAGCGGGAAAATTCTCCTCAACGGAAATTAAATTTCTTTCCCTTCGCAATTATATACGTTTTTGGGTTTCTTTTTTTTTTTAAATTTTATTTCAGTTGAAGGTTTCTTTTCAGGGTGATTTATATAAATAGTTGTGTGGTGTGTTTGTGTGTGTGTGTGTGTGTATATATATATATATATATATATATATATATATATATATATATATATATATATATATATATATATATGCATGCTTAGGGTGTCTGTGAGTGTGATTCTGTGCCTATCTATCTATCTATCTATCTATCTATCTATCTATCTATCTATCTATCTATCTATCTATCTATCTATCTATCTATCTGTGTGAGTGCATTTATAACTTTCATTTGATAATGTTTTTTGTTTGTTTTCTCATGTGAATGTATCATGCGTAATATGCATTGTTTATGCTTACAAAATCCATTTGTTTTTTCCCCTATGTTAATGTGACATGCACATTTGATGAATGAAAGATGAGTGATTGAAAGGGCCGAATGTAAGACGGGCCTGCGTGCCCAATTTGTTACCCTTTTAAAATAAAGTTTGTTCGTTCGTTCGTTCTTCGTTCGTTCTATCTATCCGTCCGTCCGTCCGCCCGTCCGTCTGTCTGTCTGTCTGTCTGTCTGTCTGTCTGTCTGTCTGTCTGTCTGTCTGTCGGTCGATCAATCTGTCTGTTTGCCCGTCCGTCCATTCGTCCGTCGGTCCGTCTGTCTGTTTGTTCGTCCTTTCACCCGTCCGTCTGCCAGTCTCTCTTTTTGCGTAATTAATGGTCACTGAACTGTTAATTTTTTTTTTCTTTGCAGTAAATTGCAGTCAACACCAGCATTTTTCAGCTGCTGTTGATGTTTTGGCATGTTTTACGTTCAGTAGTTTGCCATTGCTATCTGAACGACCGGCTCACATACCTCATTAGGTAACCAGCACGACGAGATCCGCTGCCGAATCTCGCGCAGCTATGTTTCGTATGTGGACATACGAGATTACGATCAACGTCCTTAACAACTTCGCCAGGGAGAGAACCGTTAATACGTCTTTTAAAAATATCGGTCCAGAACCATTACTTTATGCGCCTTAAAGCGTGGAATAGGGTCCTCTAATTGTACAGGTGTAGTTGTGTGGGTGGGTGGGTGATTGGGTGGGTGTGTTTGTGTGCGGGTGGATTAGTGGGTGTGAGTGTTTGTGAGTTGGTGGGTGTGTTGGTGATGGTAGGTAGGTAAGTGTGTGTGTGTGTTGTGTGTGTCTGTGTGTGTGTGTGTAGGTGGGTGTTTGTGTGCAAGCGCTCTCGTGTGTGTATGTATAACTGTAACGAAAATAAACACATTTAACGCACTTTAAAGTGAGTGTCGGGTGGTTGCCCCAGTGTTGTGTTAATGTGGTTTATTTTTAAATAAAATGTTTTGTGTGTGGTGGTAAATTTTTTTAGGGGGTTTAATGTATCGCCTGTGTTTACTTTCCACTTACGGTTTATATTTAGGCTTCATCTAATGTTTATATTATAATTTTTGTTATGTAACTGGCTCTGAATGTAATGTCATGTTGAGAACTGGACCGGGGGGGGGAGGGGGGGTAGGAGTGTTAATGAGGTAATGAGGAAGGAAAAGAGAACGTGAGGAGGTTATGTTGGGTGAATGAGGTTGTTGGGGGTAAGTGAT
>JACEFZ010027390.1:17500-25000 GCA_014155875.1 Cepaea nemoralis | reverse complement strand
ATGTATTATGTGTGCAATGTGTGTATGTATGTATGTATGTATGTATGTATGTATGTATGTATGTATGTATGTATGTATGTATGTATGTAATATGTGTGTGTGTGTGGAGGGTGTTGTGTGTATTTGTGTATATCTGTCTATGGTGTGTGTGTGTGATGTGTATGTGTGTGTGTGTGTGTGTGTAGATGGATGTTAAGCTGTGTGCATCGTGTCGCTAAGGTTGTGGGTTCGTTCCCTGGAGAGCATGGTTTGGATCACGTGTGCAGATGTCCCGGAGACCCCTGGTAGTGACCGAGGGGCTACGGAGTTCATGCTTTGTGCGATGCTCTCGGCAAGTGGCTTGTCGTTCTGCGGATAGAGACCCAGCCGAATGGGGTGATACCAGATGCAATGTAGTCGACTCTGTCGACTTTAGTACTTCTGTCTGTTTGTCAGTAGGTTCACCTGTCTGTCTCTCTGCCCGCCCTTCCGTGCGTCTGTCTGTCTGAACGACCGGAACACGTACCATAGTGTGAATAACAAAAAAAGGTGATCTGCTGCCAAATCTCTGCAGCTGTGTTTGGAACGCGTTATATCAACTAATCAATCAATCAATCATGTGCAAGCGTGAGTGGTCATAACTCGCCATTTCACTCGATCATCAGAGTCGTGGATTAGCTCAGTTATACGTGATAACGAATTGCGCTCTCAACCCCTTGTCACACATGTATTGTTTTGGCTCTCATTGAAGTAGAACAAAGAAGTAGTCTCGAGCACTGCCGCTTATCACTAATGCGAGTACATAAAAATTTGGTAATACTTTGAATGTGCAGTAGATTTATTCAAAAGAAAGAAGTTGTTGTGTGAGTGTCGGCACTTAGAGCAAGGGAACCGCAGGCCCATAACTTTTGGGAGCCATCGGTGTAGACTGAATCAATATAGGGAGGCACCAGTCCACGGTGGTCGTACAGGGCCTCTCTGACTCACACGTGCTGGCTGGGGTTAGATTGACAATATAATTCTCTTTAACCCTTTGTTGGAATGCTACAGGCTTTTGGAGTTTATTTCTCTGTCCTAATTCTCTCGCTCTCTCTCTCTCTCTCTCTCTCTCTCTCTCTCTCTCTCTCTCTCTCTCTCTCCTCTTTCTCTATACCCCTCTCTCTATCCTCTCTTTTTCCTCCCTCTAACCGCTCTCTCTATCCTCTCTCTATCCTCTCTTTCTACCCTCTCTCTAACCCCTCTCTCTATCCTCTCTCTCTATATCCCCCTCTGTCTATCCTCTCTTTCTGTCTTCTCTCTATATTCTCTCTTTGCATCTCATCTTTCTATATCCTCTCTCTCCCCCCTCTTTCTTCTCTCTCTTGCCTCTTTGTCCCCTCTCTCTAGCCCCTCTCTGTATTCCTTCTGTCCCCCCTCTCTCTCTATATATAGTCTCTCTCTCTCTCTCTCTCTCTCTCTCTCTCTCTCTCTCTCTCTCTCTCTCTAAGATCATCGCTCACAGCACAACCTGTCAAACAAACTCTCGATCCTCCACCATTTCTCCGGCCTCAGGCATTCCCATCAGTCAGAAAGTCAAGGACCCACTCTGGCCTCAGGCATTCCCATCAGTCAGAAAGTCAAGGACCCACTCCGGCTTCAGGCACTCCCATCAGTCAGAAGTCAAGGACCCACTCCGGCCTCAGGCACTTCCATCAGTCAGAAAGTCAAGGACCCACTCCGGCCTCAGGCACTTCCATCAGTCAGAAAGTCAAGGACCCACTCCGGCCTCAGGCACTCCATCAGGTCAGAAAGTCAAGGACCCACTCCGGCCTCAGGCACTCCCATCAGTCAGAAAGTCAAGAACCACTCCGGCCTCAGGCACTCCCATCGGTCAGAAAGTCAAGGACCCACTCCGGCCTCAGGCACTCCCATCAGTCAGAAAGTCAAGGACCCACTCCGGCTTCAGGCACTCCCATCAGTCAGAAAGTCAAGAACCCACTCCGGCTTCAGGCACTCCCATCAGTCAGAAAGTCAAGCACCCACTGTACACACCCCAGGGCCTACCTGGAGCACTTGTGCTAGCTCCATATTTAATAGACCAATGGACACTTGAGAGTTCATATGGTCAATTTCACACCTGTGCTTTTACTTCTCATGACATTTATAGGTACCCCTTGTATGCTGGGTATGCCTGCCAGATCATGTCATTTTTTTTATTTTTAAATCCTCGTCGATGAGTATTCGAACTCCTGACCATCCGACCGGAAGGCATACCCACTAGACACTCCGCTGTCGCTGCTCCCAATGGACGCCCATGCGCAATTTAATATATTACAATAGTGATTCAACAAACTAAAAGCCCCCCGGAGTGAATTTGAGCAACAAAGACGCAGACAAAAAATTGCTAAATTTATGCCCTGGCTTTATTTCGTCGGGTACATCAGGTACATCGTCAGGTGCATCTCATCGGGTGCATACGGTAGAAATCACACAACATAAATTGAAACATTAAGATAAATCCCCCCAAGTTGAAATATACAACACAGTAACATGATCTAGACCAGTGGTTCTCTTTTTGGTCATATTTCAGAACGTCATTCCTCTCTCTCTCTCTCTCTCTCTCTCTCTCTCTCTCCTCTCTCTCTCTCTCTCTCTCTCTCTCTCCCCCCCCCCCCCCCCCACATCCTTCGTATTGCCTACCTAAAAATTTGGTCCGCGCCCCGCTTCACCATATTTTCAGAACGTCATACCCCCCCCCCCCCCTTTCGTATTTCCTACCTAAAAATCACGCCCTCGCCACTACACAGTATGCGTAATAATGGAAGCTAAATTTAATAGCACATACTAAAACAAGTCTAGACGTCCACATAAAACATGATTTGTGGGTCTACTTACTTTATAAATTGAATTTTAGAAGGGTGTACAGAACCATACAGTATGGATTCCCCACCGGTTGAGAACCACTGGTCTAGACACTCCGGGTAAAGCTGCTGGACACAAGTTTGCTTTACAAGAGGTGCTTTAGAATATCCAAAGGAAAAGCAACATCTATAAGATGTCATCATGTCTCCATGAGAGTTCTTCAGAATTATGAACTGATTCATTGCCAAACAAAAAGTAGGGTTGGACCAAACATGGTACACAATCAATTTAACAAGTATTATAATGTAGATTCCGTTCACTGAGCATTGAAATTGCTGGAGATACAACGAAACAAAACACATTACACAATGACTCTAGTATGCGATTTATTGTCCTTCTGTTCAAATGGGAGGTCACATTTGTTTGTGTATTATCCTTTGGCTCTGAATCAGTTAAGAGCCAGACCTAGTGTAAGAAAGTGAATCAGTCACAATTTGTAGACGACTACCATATTGCTGACAGAATTATGGTTATATGGGAGAACCCTGATAATGGTTATATGGGAGAACCCTGATCATGGTTATATGGGAGAACCCTGATCATGGTTATATGGGAGAATGATGAGATATAGCTATATGGGAGAATGCTGAAATATAATTATGTGGGAGAATGCTGAGAGGTGGTTTATGGGAGAATGCTGAGATTTGGTTATATAGGAGAATGATGAGATATGATTATATCGAAGAATGATGAGATATAATTATATGGGAGAATGGATAAGAAGAAGAAGAAGAAGAAGAAGAAGAAGAAGAAGAAGAAGAAGAAGAAGAAGAAGAAGAAGAGGGAAGAGGAAGAAGAAGCAGCAGCAGAAGAAGAAGAGAAGAAGAAGAAGAAGAAGAAGAAGAAGAAGAAGAAGAAGAAGAAGAAGAAGAAGAAGAAGAAGAAGAAGAAGAAGAAGAATATCATTGCCAAGATTGTTTCACTAATTACTATGTAATTGCAGAAAACAAAACAGCAATAACAATTCAAAGAAACATGCAACCCAACTCCCTCAACACATTGACCAAACAGAACAAGATGTTGCCATGAAGAGCGACAATGTTTATGGCCCCCAAATTGCCGAAAGGTCGGCCTCAAAGTCTGGTCAAGGCATTATTATCGACGCATCCACGGAGTTATACTCGCCCCAATCCGGCTGCCAGGCTTATAATCTCCGGCGCAATGAGTAAGAAATCGGCAAGAAGTCATATTTGGAATGCGATAAAATGATGAATTATTCATTCTCGACCCACCGTCTGTGTGACGGTGGCGCTAGGGAACCGGGCCGGTGCAGACAGCCTGTGCCGGAGAGATCGACGGAGAGACGGCTGCTGTTAGACCGAAGGTGTCGGCGCAGGCAGCCACTGGTAAATATTTGATGCAATACTCGTCTAATGCAATACTTCTACACATAGCGTAGGAGCATACTTCACAGAGATGTTCCGCTAATTTTGAAACCGTTGGTACAATGCTAACAGACTGCGTCTTTTTGTGTTTGTTAATCTTCTTCTTCTTCTTCTTCTTCTTCTTCTTCTTCTTCTTCTTCTTCTTCTTCTTCTTCTTCTCTTCTTCTTCTTCTTCTTCTTCTTCTTCTTCTTCTACGTTTCCTCCTTCTCATCGTTCTCCTTCTCCACCTCCTCCTCCTCCTACTACTACTACTACTACTACTACTCTACTACTATTACTACTACTACTACTAACAATAATACTGCTGCTGCTACTACTACTACTACTACTACTACTGACTTACTATTACTACTACTACTACTACTACTACTACTACTACTACTACTACTACTACTACTACGACTACTACTACAACTGCCACTGCCACTATCACCACTGTTACTACTGCCACTACTACTATTATTATTATTATTACTACTACCACCACCACCACCACCACCACCACTACTACTACTACTACTAATACTACTACTACTACTACTACTACCTACTACTACTACTACTACTACTACTACTACTACTACTACTATACTACCACTACTACTACTACTACTACTATTACTACGCTATACTGCTACCACTACGACTATACTATTACATACTACTACTCTATACTACTCTTCTACTCCACCATTATCCGCAATACAATCAGTCCTACTCTCGCTACTATACCTTACTACTACTACTACTACTACTATACTACTACTACTACTACTACTACTACTACTACATACTACTACTACACTACCTGATTCTTCTTCTTCTATTACTACTACTACTACCATTACTGCTACTACCACCCTTACTACTATTACTACTATTGCTACACTGTCTGCTACTACCATACTACCTTACTACTATTACTACCATTACTACTACTACTGCTACTACTACTACTACTACTACTACTACTACTACTACTACTACTACTACTACTACTACTACTACACTACTACTACTACTACCACCACCACTACCACCATCTCAGGATGTGAAGTTTTAGTCACTTCAATTGTCTAGATCTTTCTGAAGGTTTACCAACGCCGCCTTTCCTCCTACCTCATCCTCGGTCTTGTCCTTCTTCTTCTACTTTTGCTCCCTCTTTAGGCCGCACAAAACATTCAAAGGTAATATCAAAAACATGACTAGGACATTACTCCCAACACATACTCCCAGCATCATGGGTGTACTGTCACAGATGCCCCCTTTCAATAATCACGACATCGTAAAACACCCCAGAGCAGCCCATATTAAGATGTTCCTCTTACTCCAGGTTACCCCGCCCCCCTCCTCTCCAGCCCCTGAGACCTGGGGTCCGGCTGACCAGCACAGAATCTCTGGCATTATGAGCT
The DNA here is from genome assembly GCA_014155875.1 of Cepaea nemoralis. Classification (NCBI taxonomy): domain Eukaryota; kingdom Metazoa; phylum Mollusca; class Gastropoda; order Stylommatophora; family Helicidae; genus Cepaea; species Cepaea nemoralis. The sequence goes on along the minus strand of JACEFZ010027390.1, from coordinate 19,322 downwards.
GGGAGTCATATGTGAAATGTGATAACATACTGAATTATTCAGTGTCCAAGCAGCGGCTATGTGACGCTAGACAGCACACGGTGTGACAACCTTTGATAATTCCACGAATTACATTACATGGGTAGTCAAGAGCGGGAGTGAAGTCAAGAAAGACTTCTGCAGTCCGATTCCTGTAGAGGTAACGACGCCGTGACCGCTATTGTGTAGGTTATTAACAACTTAACCTGGATAATAAACCATAATGGATTATTAAAGCAAAAAATGTAACAGATAGTATTAAAACACATGTCTTCACTTTTGTATACTATTGTTACGCTTTAATTTAGTGATATCGTTATATTAACCGCATCGCCGCTCAAGTGCGATGAAAAGTTAGTTGCATATCCTTTACAGGACGTTGCAGTAAACCCTAACAATTTTGGCTGTTTGTAGTTTCTTGGCAGACAGAGAGAAACTTGAAGGTCTAAGTCTTAGACTCTAAAGCAATGACAACAAGGAAGATCAGCAATAGAATTGATCCAGAACACCCAGGACCGAGATGTATGGGGAGAGAACGAAGTCTATACCATTTGGTAAGGCACACGATGACGACGATGCTTATGATGATTGTGATGATAATGATAATGATGATGGTGATAATCATATGAGAGAAGCGAGCATTCAAATGCCACCGACACTCACGGAACAGCGTGGAGCTCTTTTTTGTAATTCTATGAATATTACACTCCCTAGGGTCATGCTGTCTGGACAAAACTGCAGCTCCGAGAATTGCCGGAGCCAGGAGGAACGTTTTGGAATCAGATGGATCTTTAGTTTTGTGTTAGAATCTCATGGAAGCCCAGACAGTCGGATCAATGCTGCTTTAGATTGGCATCTTCTGACGCCTCTTTGGAGTATTCCATTGTGTGGATATGCAGTCGCTGACGCCTTATTGTGTTGTTAGAGGATCCCATGGAAGGCTGCATCAACGTGGGACCAATGGAGGAAAATCAAAAGAACAAGAAGGGACGATGAACATGAAATGAGTGGTACTGCAAGTAAAGTTATTATCATCCAGTGCCTTGCCGGCTGGCATGGGCAGTTATGCCTCTGCACAAATTACGATCTCCGACGTTATGGATCAGTTTGTGGTTGACTCCCTTCCGATGCCATGACACAAGACTGTCAAGATTCATTTCACGTTGTCTTCCTCTATCTCTCTTTCTTCAAATCTGTCCGGTTGGATCAACATGTCCCAGTTTGTGTCTTCTCATAATGTGGCCAAAAAACGATGACTGCCTCTTTCTGATGTTTGTGATAAGCTGTCTTTGCGACTCAGCTTCCCTTAAAACACCCTTATTGCTCATTTCGGCTGTCCAATTAATTTTCAGCATTCTTCTATACAACTACCACAACCACGCTCTCTGCCGGTTCGATGGTCATGGGGTGGATCCCCGCCGGTGCGGGATTCGAAGTGTTAAAATTGAACTGGGTTCCCACTTCCACCCAGCCTGGAAATGGGTACCAGGAAATGAATAGGGAAGGAAAGGAGGCCGGGGTGATATTGACAGCATCACCTACCGAGTAGCGATTGGTCGATTTCAACATGGGACTATATTGGACAGCATCACCTACCGAGTAGCGATTGGTCGATTACAATATGGGACTAGGACTATCCACATATTGTTTTAATTAATTAATTTTTTATGTAGTTGTATCTGTGTGTGTGTGCGCGCGCGTGCGCTTGTGTGTGTGTGTGTGTGTTTGTGTGTGTGTGCGCTTGTGTGTGTGTGTGTTTGTGTGTGTGTGGTGTGTGCGTGTGTATGTGTGTGTCCTAAACACT
>JACEFZ010027390.1:0-15000 GCA_014155875.1 Cepaea nemoralis | reverse complement strand
ATATCTGCTGCGGATGGAGCGCGGACCTTTGTCTTGGCAGGCACGCACACTACTCACCAGCCCACGATTTGTCCTGTGTATAGCTTTCGATTTCTGTAGTGTTTAGTGAGTTCTCTGGTCTGTGCTTCTTTGTGTTACTTCTGTAAGTACCAATCAATATTTATTAATGTATTTTTCAATGCATAAACAACTACGAATAATAATAATAATAATAATAATAATAATAATAATAATAATAATAATAATAATAATAATAATAATAAGCCAGACACGGTACAACGGATACTCACGCAAACCTCAGGTCCTGTATGACATCACACTGATGTTGGACAACAGGATGTCTTCATCCGACATACAGGACTTTGCGCTGGAGTTCACAGCCAGCGAACACAGGCAAGCATAATAATAATAATAATAATAATAATAATAATAATAATAATAATAATAATACAAATAGCAGCAACTTAATTGAATTATCAGATGTTAGAGAGGAGTGCAGAGTCGTGATTCCCTTTGTATATGAGGATGTTACACTGGAAAGCGGAGGCATGATCGCCCATCTCTGCTCTCCTCCAGGCACCTGAAGCAGAACAACGTTGATGACCTTCAGTGACCCCACATCTTGTCCATATCCCTGGTTCTTCATGAGCCCGTGTCGCTGATTGGCTGGCTGGCTCAGCCACAGACTGCAAGAGGACAGATGCATTTGATGGCAGACAGCGACTAGACTGGCAGTGACAGATTATCTGCAAAGTGCCAATGCGTTTGTGTTATCTTGACAGTAACTCGAGTAGCCTTTGTTAGCTTTGCATTATGGGGGAATGGCTGTAGGAAATCTCTCTTAGCTGATGCAGTGACGAAGGATAACATTTTGCCAAATGTGACCACCTATGTGGGCAAAAGGACGATATATCGCCATACTTGGGGTCGTCGTGTTATTTGGTTTGTTTCGTGGTATCTTCCGCAAGTTCATTACTCAATGAACGGAAATCACATTTATTACTTGTTACAGTTGACTGTGCCACACTTTTGTCCACTCTTACTTTTTGTTTGGCACTGAATCAGCTGGGGAGTCTCTGTGGCAAAGTGGTCAAGCCGTTTGACTCGTGTTCCGAAGGTTGTGGGTTCGAATCCGGGCCGCACCCTTCGGTTTACGAGTTAAATGTTTCGGAGACTCCTGTGGGTCGTCGCTAAAAGCTACGGAGTTCGTGCTTTGTGCGACGCTTTTCGTTCTGCGGAAAGGGACCTAGCCATATGGGATAAAACCCGGTGCAATGAAGTCGACCCTGTCGACTTTTAAGCGACTTTTAAGCGACTGTATCAGCTGATAATATTTTGCTTCTTTTTGCGCTTGCTTTTTTTTTTGGGGGGGGGGGGGGGGTTTAAATCATACGTAATCCATACACGCGCTAGTACTGCTCAAGCATTGGACTGATTTTTGCATGTGGTTTAACTTTCCCTATTACCAGTGTCCCCCGCCATCAGGTGAACCCACTCCGCCTTCTGAGGTACTTATAATTTGCATCCCCAAGTCAAGGATGAGACATCAACATTGTTAGTCCATATGACCAGTGAAGATGGTGAATCCGCTACCTCAGCCTCAGCACGCCGATGTTTAAGAACGAGTGCTTTAATCTATTCGTCCTTGCTGACCTTCAATCTATGGGGTGTATTTTTAATAACTGTGCAGTGTTTGAAAATATTGCCGTTCCAAGTTTTGTATCCACCCTCTGTGCAGTTCATGCAAAATGAAAGGTAAATACAATATAATATTGTCAGAACCCCTACAGATATTAAAATTACACCCTATCTTACCTACCCGCGAATGGACAGCGGTTTATCATCGAATTTCTAAACTGACCTTGCCTCCCAACCTAAATGGACCCCGTCTAAAATTGGTACCAAGAAATGTCTTCGTAAAGAAAGGGGGCCTGTGTGACAATGAACATATCAGCCACCTAGTGCCGTTTGGTCTATAAAATCTGGATAATAGAAGTTTTAATTGTTAATTAGATTTTCTTATTTCATGTTTTCCTCTAGTCTTGTTTGCGTTGTTCCTGACGCTTGCTTGCTTGCTTGTGTTCGTTGGCTTGAGCTCCAACGCAAAGTCCTGTATGTCGGATGAAGGCATCCTGTTGTCCAGCATCAGTGTGATGTCATACAGGACCTGAGGTTTGCGTGAGTATCCGTTGTCCCATGTCTGGCTTATTGGTGTGCAGATTGGTGGTTCCTCGCCGTACAGGCAGACACTCTCCGACTTCGGAGGAATCGGCGATCCTATTGACTTCAGCCAGGACCCCGAAGGGACCTGTTGCCCAGGACGCTCGACGAGGACGCGTCAATAGGTCTTGGCCAGTATATAACCCGGCCCTGGTGCCTTGGAAACACCTCTGCGTCCCATTGTTCCTGATAAAGATCACTAAGATCGACACGCCAAGTCATTGGTTTGTGGTGTAAATTATTTGTATTTTATTGTTACGTTCTTATTATCATTGTTCTGTTCACACTGTGAGTTCCGTTTGCCACATTTGCGTACGTTGTACGATCTAAACATTGTGTCTGTATTTATTATCTCTCACTTTTTCGCAGAAGTTGTACATACTAGTTTGCCTTTTGTATCAAATATTGGTTCCAACATCATATATCAAAATAGACCTTAGGCACTTAAAATTGAGCTTTACTTACTTTGTTGCTTCTCAACGAAGAAATTATGGGTTGGTTTTGTATTTGATTACCTTTTCAACCACAAATGGTAATCTCGTTTGGATCTTTACTGTCTCTCTTCTTACGTTTCTGTGTCTACAGCACATTTCCTATGTTAACTAAAGACGTATCTACAAGAAGCTTTTAAACAGTCACCGGCTGAAAGTTTTCTTGTTTCCTACCGCCAAAATCTCCTGTTTCAAAATAGATTTTAGCTACTCGACTCTAAAGTGCCTTCTCAAAATTTAGATACACATAAGGAAGACAGGTAGAAGTAAAACAGCCAGGAAGAAGAGACATATTTACACAAATTAAATGTTTTCGGAGGGCGGCCCGTGCTGTCTGGAGTTGCATAAACACAGGGTTATTATGTACCTCGCTACTCGAAAATATGTGACCTGGCCTGGTGGAGTTATCTCCCCGGGCGGTCGCTACGGCACCAGATTACTGTTTGCAGTCATTTGGGTTTGAGGGTTCGGCTGCCATCTTTAAGTTGTGTCTATGGCAAACTGGTTGTTTACCTTGTTGCCAGTGCTATATTTTCTCTCTATCTCTGTGTATATCTATCTATCTATCTATCTATCTATCTATCTATCTATCTATCTATCTATCTATCTATCTATCTATCTATCTATCTATCTATCTATCATTCTGTCTATCTATCTATCTATCTATCTATCTATCTATCTATCTATCTATCTATCTATCTAACAGTCTGTCTGTCTGTCTATCTATCTATCTATCTATCTATCTATCTATCTATCTACCTATCTATCTATCTAACAGTCTGTCTGTCTGTCTATCTATCTATCTATCTATATATCTATATATCTATCTATCTATCTATCTATATATCTATCTATCTATCAGTCTGTCTGTCTGTCTGTCTATCTATCTATCTATCTATCTATCTATCTATCTATCTATCTATCTATCTATCTATCTATCTATCTATATGTGTCTGTCTGTCCGTGTATCTATCTATCTATCTATCTATCTATCTATCTATCTATCTATCTATCTATCTATCTATCTATCTATCTATCTATCTATCTGTCTGTGCCTGTCTGTCCGTGTATCTATCTATCTATATATCTATCTATCTATCTATCTATCTATCTATCTACCTATCTATCTATCTATCTAACAGTCTGTCTGTCTGTCTATCTATCTATCTATCTATATATCTATATATCTATCTATCTATCTATATATCTATCTATCTATCAGTCTGTCTGTCTGTCTGTCTGTCTGTCTATCTATCTATCTATCTATCTATCTATCTATCTATCTATCTATCTATCTATCTATCTATATGTGTCTGTCTGTCCGTGTATCTATCTATCTATCCATCTATCTATCTATCTATCTATCTATCTGTCTGTGCCTGTCTGTCCGTGTATCTATCTATATATCTATCTATCTATCTATCTATCTATCTATCTATCTGTCTATATATCTATCTATCTATCAGGTCTGTCTGTCTGTCTGTATCTATCTATCTATCTAATCTATCTATCTATCTATCTATCTAATCTATCTATCTATCTATCATCTATCTATCTATCTATCTATCTACCTACCTACCTACCTAACTTCCTACCTACCTACCTACCTGCCTCTATCTATCTATCTATCTATCTATCTATCTATCTATCTATCTATCTATATCTATCTATCTATCTATCTATCTATCTATCTATCTAATCTATCTATCTATCTATCTATCTATCTATCTATATCTATCTATCTATCTATCTATCTATCTATCTATCTATCTATCTATCTATCTATCTATCTATCTATCTATCTATCTATCTATCTATCTATCTACCTACCTACCTACCTACCTAACTTCCTACCTACCTACCTACCTGCCTCTATCTATCTATCTATCTATCTATCTATCTATCTATCTATCTATCTATCTATCTATCTATCTATCTATCTATCTATCTAATCTATCTATCTAATCTATCTATCTATCTATCTATCTATTCGTCTATTTATCTATGTGTCTGTCTATCCGTCTGTGCGTCTATCCGTCTGTCTATCAGTCTGTCTATCCGTCTGTCTGTCGGTGTGTCTATCTGTCTGTCTGTCGGTGCTGTCTGTCTGTCTGTCTGTCCCCCATTGTCAATTGCTCTATAAAGATGTTCTAGCAAAATGTACCCAATGCGCTTTAAAGTGTGTGAAATTAATCTTTATTGTCTACTCTACTGTCCTATCACTCAACTAATACATCAACTGTCACTCAACCATCACATAAGCTTATCACTCAGCTACCACATAACCTATCAATCAATCACCACGTAAACTATCACTCAACCACCACACAATTTATCACTTAGCCATCACAACTACTATCACTCAATAACTACATACTCTATCACACAATCATCTAATAACCTACCACTCAGCCTCAATATTTAACCATCGCTCAGTAACCACCAACCCTTACACTCAATCACCACATAGACAATCACTCAACTTCATTTTTTCTTGACACCTGTTCCCCTCTGAACCTCTGGCTTAGGGTTAGTGAAAGGCAGTCGATAGCTCTGGTGTTTAGAATTGCGATTTCAGTTGTTCAGATAGGACAATGATGATGAACTTTGCATTCTAGACAGCCCCACATCCAGCGCGCGAAGTCAACTGCGGCCGATTTGGAAGCTTTCCGTTGATTTTCATAATGGTATTGCTCAGAAAGCAAAACGTAAACAACTATTTAATGTACAATTGCCATGAAAATCACAAACCCACATGAAAATCACAAACCCACATGAAAATCACAAACCCACAATATATGATGGGGTAAATTGCTACGTTCTATAAACAGAACAGGTAACCAACTTGTATTTACTATTTTCTCTCCAGGTGACGGTTTAGATAATAGTGTAGGATCAGGTGAAGGAACAGCAGACGAGGATGACGATAGAGGCTCCAAGAGGAATAAAAAACGCGGGATTTTTCCTAAAGTAGCTACCAACATTATGAGAGCCTGGTTGTTTCAGCATTTATCGGTAAGTGGTGTGGTTCTGTGGTAAATAGATGTTCATATTTCAGCATTTGTCGGTAAGTTGCGTTGCTCTGTGGTAATAGGTGTTTATATTTCAGCATTTGTCGGTCTTCTTCTTCCTGTGTTCACAATCAGGATGTAAAATTGGAATAAAAGGGAGAGAAGATGACAATACCTGCAAAGAAGAAGTCGAAAACGTGCAGAAGGATGTGTAAATTAAAGTGTGGGGTGATAAGAAAACAAAACCACAGTGAGATTAAGAAAATCAGCTAGGCAGGAAGTTGCAGTTGTAGTAACAGTAGAAGTTTCAGCTGCTGCATCATCTTCATTATCATCATCATCATTATCATCACCAGCATCGGCACCATCATCATTATAGTGTTAGTAGTAGTAGTAGTATCAGCAGCAGCAGCAGCAGCAGCAGCAGCAGTAGTAGTAGTAGTAGTAGTAGTAGTAGTAGTAGTAGTAGTAGTAGTAGTAGTAGTAGTACTAGTAGTAGTAGTAGTAGTAGTAGTAGCTGTAGAAATTCTAGAAGTAGTTGTAGTAGTAGGAGTATTAGTAACAATAGCAGTAATAGTAGCAGCAGCAGCAGCAGTAGTAGTAGTAGTAGTAGTAGTAGTAGTAGTAGTAGTAGTAGTAGTAGTATAGTAGTAGTAGTAGTAGTAGTAGTAGTAGTAGTAACAGCAGCAGCAGCAGCAGCAGCAGTAGTAGTAGTAGTAGTAGTAGTAGTAGTAGTAGTAGCAGCAGCAGCAGCAGCAGCAGCAGCAGCAGCTGTTCCTGTTGTTTGCGTGGAAGGAAGCTAGACACATCACCTCGTATGCAGTAGTCTAGAAAATGTGAAAACCGAAAACTTCACATCACAGTGCAACATTTCCTTGGGGCTGCTTTTCCCCTTTATTTCATTTTTTTTTAAAACCAAAATGATGGTCAAACAAGAGCCGTTCCATCTCAAACATTCTGGTCAGGAAGCTCTACAAAACTAAACAAAAAATCAAATGAAAGAATCGCTGCCAAAGAAGAAAAAAAACGAAATGGAAAAGAACATTCTTGATGACTTTTCCAATCAGTAGCCGAGCTGCATCAAAGTCCAATCACCCGTCACCCAGGAATCCTGCATTCAGCTATCTGGCCAACCAGACAGATTTTGACTGACAGCCTGATGCTCGATGAGGACCGGAGGCCCCAGCGTTAAAGCTCCAGAACTAACAGTCTATCGGAATATCGGGGGTTGCCCAGAGCAGCCTTGTCATTGCATCCGGAATTTCTCATTACCCGGCTGGAATCTCTTTAAGACTGAATCGTGGCGTGCGTTGCATCTACCGATGTTTACAGGGTTACAAAGAAGACAAGAGTTCATCGCGGCTCACTAAAGGGGGGTTATGATTGGCTTCTGTGAAAGGGATTTGGGTGCGGACTGATGATTAATCTAGAATGAGGGATTTGATCGATAGCTCTGGTGTCCAGAGTTGCGACTGTCAGTTGTTTAGAAAGGACAATGATGATGGACGTTGTCTATTGTAACAGCTCCAATGATGGTGGTATTTGTGGCGGAAACACCAGCGAAGGTCCACTGTGGTTTAGTCTTTAGAGCTCTTACTAAACAAGGCGGAGGTTTGAGTTCAATCCGCAGCAATGATAGGCTTATTTGAATATCTACCTAACTTTGTTGTTTCGTTATGTCCTAGATTTATGTTTTGAATATTCCATCTATCATCATCATCATCATCATCATCATCATCATCATCATCATCATAATTCAAATTACCATCATAATCGCCATCCCCAACATCATCAGCATCATAATCTAATCGCCTTCTCAACAACAACACCACCATTATGATAATCGTCTTCCTCAACACTATCATCATAATCGCCTCCTCAACATTATCATCACCAAAACAATCCCCAAGAAAGTTGTCAGTGTACGATCATAAGAGAGAAGAATGACAGTAAATGTATCCACATAGGGAATAGCTGGGTCAAAATAGGATATGTCTACACATGTCGTTGTTTGTTGTTGTACTTTCCTATTACATCTTATCTAGTCAGTTTCTTTTCTATCTCTATTACGTAAGTTTTTAAAAACTTTCCATTCTGTGTTCATATGATCTATTACATCTCTTTCAGTAAACGCATACGATTAATTCTGGCTTATACAGTTAACACGTTGGATACATTATGGTTTACTGAAACGAAAAATAGGATCCATTAGGGCTAATTGAATCAACACATATGATCAATTCTGGTTTAGTACGTTAACACAGACGATCAATTCTTACTTATTCAAACAAAACATAGGATCAATTATGGTTTATTTAATTAACACACATAATCAATTCTGGTTTTTCAGTTAGCATATAGGATAAATTCATGTCCTATTCAGAGTTTAGGCTAATGTTTAGCCCATTCAATCAACCCACATAATCAACTCTGGACTATGCGTAACATTTAGTCTTAGTTTGTGTCATTTCACTTCAGGTTTTCATCATTGCAATTCATCCATAGTTGCTCTGATTTTATCAGTAGTAAATGTAACATTGTACAGTGACTCTGTGACTAAGGGGTTTCGACTCATTTCGTAATTCCGCTAACCGCCTTCGAATCACAGCTGGGGGTAATTTGGCAGCAGACTACCTTGCGTTGGGTTTGTTATAAAATGTTATGGGTGCCGGTCGTTCAGAAAATAATGGCAAACTACTGAACGTAAACTGAACAAGATATCACAAACAGCAAAAAACACAATGCTGGATTCACTGCGACGTCCTGTAAATCTTCTTCTTCTTCTTCTTCTTCTTCTTCTTCTTCTTCTTCTTCTTCTTCTTCTTCTTCTTCTTCTTCTTCTTCTTCTGTGTTCATTCGTTGAGTTTTTTCGGACGTGATTGCTTTGTACCTGTTTACAACAGAGCTGCGTTCTTGCGCCGTTAGGCCGACACATCCCACTTCTGCGGGCATTTGTTGATCGGGTTAACCTTCCCGGGGTCCTGTAAATGATATGCAACTAACTAAACAGTGACCAACTGTGCCAGTTTGATTTTGATTAACGAGCCTCCTCGCTCGCTTGATAGGTTGTCCTTTCCTAGCCACGACAACGGTGGTCGCCGTGGCGGAATGGTCTTGACACATCCCTAGCTCACTGACGATAGTGGATTCATTTTCAGACTGGATTGTTCAGATCACGTGTGCAGTTTGTCTTCACGGAGACCCCTTTAGATTACTGCTGGAGCTACAGGGTTCGTGCTTTGTGAAATGCTCTCAGCTGGTGACTTGCCTTTCTGCAAGGGCAGAGTTAGTTGTTGTGTTAACAGCCTACATCGCAGCATTCCAGACATTCCCATAGGTGCTCCGTCCTTATCTTCAACAGGTGAATGGTCAGAGAATGACCGAGTTAGAGGGGGTAAAACCCGACGCAATTAAGTAGAACGTACACCTCTGATCTTTATCCTAGCCGCACGATCTCGGCTCCGAGCACTGGCAATTTGTGCAAGTCCTCGGGAGTCTCCGTGGTGAAGTGGTCAGAGCCGTTCGACTCGGGCTCTGAATGTTGTGGGTTCGATTCGGGGCCGCGTCCTTCTGTTCACTTGTGCATTTTTTCCGGAAACTCCTGGGGGTCGTCGCTTGAGCAAAGGAGTTCGTGTTTTGTGCGACGCTTTTGGCAGTTCGCTGAGGAAAGAGACTGAGCCATATGGGATAAAACCCGGTGCATTGAAGTATTGTCGAATTTTAAGCGATCTTTTATAAGTGCAAGTCCCAAAAAAGGAACCGGATATGGACCTGTGATTTGCTAGGGCCAGCACTTTGTAAGCCGGAGTGCGCTAGGAACAAGTGGTTAGTCTTTCCTCTGTCTTTAAGTTAAGTCAGTTGCATATCTTTTACAGGACGTCGCAGTCAATCCTAGCATTTTGTTTTACTGTTGGTGATCTCTTGGCAAGTTTCTGTTCAGTAGTTTGCCATTGCTTTCTGAACGACCGGCACCCATTCCATTTTATAAAAAAAATAATTCCCAGCTGTTTCGAACGTGGTATGTTGGATTACGAATGCGTCCGTAAAACCTTCGCCACGGAGCCGGGTCCCTCTCGTTAGCTGACGCCGAGCACAGACCACGACCATCACTTTGTATCATACAGATATATCAGGTTGGGAAGCCTTTGAGGCCACTAAGACAGTTTATAACTAATCACACATGTACTGTTTGGCGCTCACAGAAGTAGAACGAACGAATAAACTTAAGAGTTAAGAGTTGGGCACGTAGGCCCATCAAACATTCTGCCCTTCTATCACTCTCTTTCATATATTATTTTATCCATACATCATTCGAGGCTAACTGAAAACAACAAATAAAAGATATGCATTATAAAGGCATGGGGAAAATGCAAAAATCACTACTACATGAGTTAGTAAAATTAGCGAATGAAGTGGCAGTTATTGTTAGCTAAAGAAGTAGAGACTAGAGGACACACTAGACAAAATAACAATTGAAAGCTATAGATAGTTACTAACCGGGACTCGATCCTGTCACCTCCACATTACGACAGAAACTTGCTGCAGGATGAGGTGTACTCGAAGCATGACCAAACAGACACTCTCGAGATTTAACTGGTGGGGGTTATCTAGATGGCCATACGTGTTCCTGTAGCTAGGCGCCGTCGTCATTTGGAGGGGACATGTTCGAATCCCGGTCTATAACTGTAGCCTTCAATTGTTTTGTTGTCTGTTGTGTTTTCTTGTCTGATCATTTTTTCTTCTAATTCTAATAGCTCTAAACAATACATTTGTATTTATTTATGAACAGTTTGTATCATAATAACTAAATATACCACAATTATTTCTAAACACATATCGGCGTCTTTTCCCCTTTCCTTCTATGTGTGGTAATCAACGCCAATATAACAACACCTGACACCCAGCAGAGAGGGAGAAACCCTCGGAGCCAGTAGGTCTGGGCTGTTCTCCGCGTACACAACCAGTAAATGACAGCCGTAATTCGTATTTTACCCAAAATCAGACCGTTAGTTAAAAGCATTTTCGGGAGCCATCGTCAGGAGACGCTTTTATCCTAGAAGCCAAACCGGCACACGGAGATGACTGACTTTCCTTGATTGAGCGGGCTCCCGTCGCCCAATACAAATTTCCTTCCCCGAGAAAAACCCGAATAATCACGGCTTGAAAGTAAATAAAGTCTGGCCCCACAACAGCTTTGCTTCGGCGAAATAGAAAGGTCAGAGAAGATAGAAATAGTTTAGAAGCGGTAAATAATACAAATCTTGTTAGCTAAGCATTTCCCTCCCCCCTCCCCACTCCCCGGAAACATTCCCAGGGGGAAACTAGTTTGGCAGAAGTTATCGAAGCTAGCACTTGTTACTAGGGTTTAATCGTTGTTGATGCAAGGTCCAGTAAACTCTGCCGCCATGTTTTAATCAACGGGAGGCGGACATAGGATCTGTGTCTCTCACCTTTGATCCTTGACGAGTGTCCCTAATTCTGAAATTCTATCTATCTATCTATCTATCTATCTATCTATCTATCTATCTATCTATCTATCTATCTATCTATCTATATCTATCTATCTATCTATATATCTATCTATATATCTATCTATCTATCTATCTATCTATCTATCTATCTATCTATCTATCTATTTATCTATCTATATCTATCTATATATCTAGCTATCTATCTATCTATCTATCTATCTATCTATCTATCTATATATCTATCTATCTGTCTGTCTGTCTGTCTGTCTGTCTGTCTGTCTATCTATCTATATATCTATCTATCTATCTATCTATCTATCTATCTATCTATCTATCTATCTATCTATCTATCTGTCTGTCTGTCTGTCTGTCTGTCTGTCTCTCTGGTTGCCTCCGTGTCTGTCTGTCTGTCTGTATGTCTATAAATACAGTAACTTAAATTAAGTAAAATAAAAGAACCTGTTACATGCCTTAAACTATATGGGTATATGGTGTATTCCCCATATTTGTATGGACCAATCCTCGTTCTATGTATGATGTGGTCTCGCCGCTTCTACTTCCTATGCCATTTCCTGGTACCCGTTTAAGCCGGGGTAAACCTGAGAGCCCCACATCATCTTAAATAACGACAAAGATCCACGTGCTAAGGATTGAACCCACACCTCTGCCTTGACCAGCAGTGACCAAAAACGACTCATACACGCGACGCTACGTCAAGCCTAGCAAGATGAGAGAAATACTCATGCCAAGCACGAGAGAAGCATAGCCTCATTAAAGAGACAGTGAGAGGACAGAAAGAAGCTGAATAGTGCTAGAGACATGCTGGGGGAGCATTGGGAGCACAGCGGATTTCAACCTATGTTAAACGATGCCTTGCATAAACTTGACTAATTGTCACTAGCGCCAGCGTTAAACAAATTATTTTTTTATTAAACAGTAAAGAACTCTTTTTTACTCCCGAAGGCACCTTGGGCATTTTTTGTTAGGTGCATATCCCTTACAGGAAGTTGCAGTCAACATCAGCATTTTTCAGCTGCTGTTGATGTACTAGGAAAGATTACGCCCAGTAGTGCCTTGGGCATCTAGTGATAACTATTTTTATATAGAACAATCGGCAGAACGTAGGGGATGTTGTTAGTATCAAGCCGACCGCCTTAATTTCTTGATACTTTCCATGATAACCATTTTAGGGTGGGTCGACCCGGGAGCCGAGGTCAATTGTAAAAATCTGCGTCAATGATGATGCGAACCCATGACTACCGTGATGAGAGGCTAGCGTCTAGCCACCAGGGTACTATTGCTTTAGGCATAAATAAAGGCGAAACAAATAATTATGCACACACACACACACACACACACACACACACACACACACACATACACACACACACACGTGCCTTTACCCTCTTACAAGAATCGCCATGGCGAAGGTAGCCTTTTGCAAGATGGAAAACTTACTGACCAATAAAACGATGTCAGTTGCAATGAGAAAAGCGTGTTGAGTGTAGAACCTGTGCTTTTGTATTGTTGTGAAGCGTGGACAATGAGCAGACGAGCTGAAAGACATCTGCTGGATGTGGAAATGTGGTTTCTGAGGAAAATGCAAAGACTGTCATGGACAGCCAGAAAAAACCACTGACCAAGAAACAAATGACACTCCTAAACTGAATAGAGAAATTAGACGTAGATAGTCACAGTTGTTGTTGTTGTTTTTGTTTTTTTTTTTTTTGGGGGGGGGGGTTGACACATTATAAGAAGAAATAAATTGGAGAACTTGGTGACAACTGGCAATATTGAGTGGAAGAAAACAAGGGGAAGGCAGAGAAGTAAATACCTGGATAGCTTGGTCACTTGGTATAGTCGAGACAAGAACCCTAAGCTGATCCACTACTCTGGTGATCGCGTGAGATGACGAAAATTCAAATTAATATCCTATTTGTGGCTGATTCGTTTACATAATTATTAATCTCAGCCAGTGATGGACCCTAATATAACTTCTCTTCTGAGTTTGAACTGTATAGAGGGATATTGGAATAGAATAGCAATAATAAATGTTAGTGATGGAGCCATGGATCCCAAAAGTTGAAAACCACACAAGTAGACGAAATAATAAGAGAACTAGAAATGGAATGAAATGAGGAGGCTTGATCACCCAGGACACTTTGAGGAGTTCTCCACACGTCTTAATTCGGTAACTTCAGAATGTGGCTGTAACAAGAAGCATATGGAGAAATAGTCATTAAGTGAAATGAAAAGGGTTGGGAGGATTAAAATCACGCCACTTAAGGGCGTCCACTATATCCGAGCCACGTCACTTCAAGAACTGGACAGTTGTGATAGTTAAGCGGTGGGCTATAGTTGTGGGCGCGTTAGTATAATCGCTAGGGGGTTTAAGCTGATAATGTCGGTTGAAGACCAAGAAGAAGTAAAATACTGAAGTTATTAAAGATGTAGATATCGAAGAAAAGTGTCTTATAAACAGCACCGTGTCTTGGAAACTAAAATACGTTGGCCGTAGTAAACATCACATTGGCTTGTAGAGACAGGGATGGGAGGTGTGGTTGATGGAAGAAGAGCCAGGGCTTAACCAGCACGAAGATAGCCACAGGGCATGAGGGTGCAAGGGGCAGGAGAAATGGCCAGAGACTGATACACTTGTTTCCACACGCCGTGATTAGGGCGCCATTCTACAGAGTGTTTGTAAAATCTCACTACACTTTGTATGTAGAACAAATTTGAAAAATGAAGTACATGGCGTCATTAAAAAAAAATTGAGCTCGACAGTCCATTGTGAAGCAATATGCAGCGAATGGCTGTCGTCTGCTGGAGTAATTCTTTGCATTTCAAACATAAAGGTGTTATTAGCGGAAGAAAGAATGACTTTTGGTTGAACAAATTTCGAAATGGCGGTCGATGCACACGGAAATAACAACAGACACGTTGCAGAAGGTATTTGACAATATGAAGAGACGTGTACAGTCATGTCTTGAAGCCCGTGGTGGACATTTCCAACACCTGTTATAATGAATACTTTATTGGTTCTTTCCAGCTTCCCCAAAACAACGTTAGACCATAGCACTGACTATTGTAACTAATTTAATGAATGTTTTAGCAAATTTTGGATGACGTCGTGTACTTCATTTTTTTTTTTTTTTTTTAAATTTGACCTACATAAAAAGTAGTGAAACTTTAGAGACATCCTGTACAAAGGAGGATCTGCTGCAATTTTTTTTTCTTTCGCTCGCATAGAACTCAAACGTCATCCATACACGTGGTGCTGCTTCTAGTGCACTGTAATTATTTTGCCGAGTGGATTAGCTCTCCATATTACTAGTGTCCCTTGCCATCAGACGAACCCACTCCGACTTCTGACGTACTTGTAATTTACGTCCTCAAGTCAACGACGAGAAGTCAGCACTTTAGTCCAACTGACCGGTGTAGGGGTTGAACTTCTCGGCATCAGCACACCGGAAGTTTCTGAGCGAGAGCGTTTATTCATTCGGCCATGCTGACCTACGACCTGCTGCATGATGATGATGATGATGATGATGATGATGATGATGATGATGATGATGATCGTGACGTTGATGCTGTGATGTTGTCCCATGCTTATATATAATATATATATATATTATATAATATATAATATATATATATATATATATATATATATATATATATATATATACTATATATATATATATATATACAGTGCTGTACGTAAACTCCTATGTGCGAGAACTGTTGACTGACGTTCTAAACTATGTTTACCTCTTCCTGTAGCACCCGTATCCTTCGGAAGAACAG
>JACEFZ010027389.1:265000-318738 GCA_014155875.1 Cepaea nemoralis | reverse complement strand
TGGCTTCGCCCAGCACCTGGCGGGGATCTATCTATCTGTCTGTTTGTCTGTCTGTCTGACCCGGCCCGGCTTCGCCGAGCTCCTGGTGAGGAGCATCTCATTTAATTCATATAAGTAGTCATATAAGCTCAAGTTCCCGTTCCCGACTGTCTGTCTGTCTGTTTGTCTGTCTGTCTGTCTGTCTGTCTGTCTGTCTGTCTGTCTGTCTGTCCCGGCTTCACCCAGTCCCTGGTGGGGAGCATCTCATTTAAGTCATATAAGTAGTCATATAAGCTCCCGTTCCCGACTATCTGTCTGTCTGTCTATCTGTCTGTCTGTCTGTCTGTCTGACCCGGCCCGGCTTCGCTCAGCCTCTGGTGGGGAGCATCTCATTTAATTCTTATAAGTAGTCATATAAGCTCCCGTTCCCGACTATCTGTCTGTCTGTCTGTCTATCTATCTGACCCGGCGCGGCTTCGCCCAGCTCCTGGCGGGGAGCGTCTCATTAAATTCATATAACAAAACAAAATTAACTTAAAAATGTCCTTCCACACACCATCCATTATTTTTAATGAAAACTGTTTTTAATCACCTACATGACTGTAGATAACTTCTTTAAACATAAAAAGATGAGTTAGAAAATTTTCACTATTTAAATAGATGCATTATTTTTATGAAAACTTTGAAAATGCCTTAAAGATTATTTCATTATTTATTATAACGCATATGCTTGTAAATAACTGTAGACAAAGAGTTTATAAACCTTTGAAAACAATGCAACAATCTATATGTAAAATATATAACAATGCTATGAAAAGTTATGCCCCTTGAAATAACTTTTCTTAAGTTAAATCCCCTCGCTATATATAAATGATAATGTAAATTAAAATATTAAATTTTAGTAAGTAAATAGCTGATTGTACACTAACAAACTATGACAGTTCGTTGCACGGGAATGAAAAGAAATCATGTAGAAAATTTCATCTCAATCGGATGGAACGTTATCGAACGCATCAAATACATCCCTACATGATTTGTCTTATATATATATATATCCCAGGAAAACCCTAATGTTTGTCTTACAGGTGTGTGGGTGAAAGTTCTGCTGGCATTCTCCGTGTACACAAATGGGAAGCGACTCTTGTCTACATCACAAGCTCCAGGGTCAATCACGGTCATCCCTGGCCTTCGATTTCTGACCATGTCATGGATTGTTATTGGACATGCCTTTTTTGTAATAATGTACAGTCCAGGTATGTCACTTGTTAACATTCTCATGCAGACAATATTGTATATGCTAACTTTCATCCGTTCCAACATGGCTTCGCTAATACAGCGGGATTGGCACGAAACCCCAGTCGGAAATATCATTTGGAAAAACCTTGAGGCCACTAAGACAGCACATATTAGAGGACACTAAGACATCACATATTAGAGGACACTAAGACATCACATATTAGAGGACACTAAGACATCACATATTAGAGGACACTAAGACGTCACATATTAGTGGACACTAAGACATCACATATTAGAGGACACTAAGACATCACATATTAGAGGACACTAAGACAGCACATATTAGAGGACACTAAGACAGCACATATTAGAGGACACTAAGACAGCACATATTAGAGGACACTAAGACATCACATATTAGAGGACACTAAGACAGCACATATTAGAGGACACTAAGACAGCACATATTAGAGGACACTAAGACAGCACATATTAGAGGACACTAAGACAGCACATATTAGAGGACACTAAGACATCACATATTAGAGGACACTAAGACACCACATATTAGAGGACACTAAGACATCACATATTAGAGGATACTAAGACAGCACATATTAGAGGACACTAAGACAGCACATATTAGAGGACACTAAGACATCACATATTAGAGGACACTAAGACATCACATATTAGAGGACACTAAGACAGCACATATTAGAGGACACTAAGACAGCACATATTAGAGGACACTAAGACATCACATATTAGAGGACACTAAGACATCACATATTAGAGGACACTAAGACATCACATATTAGAGGCCACTAAGACATCACATATTAGAGGACACTAAGACATCACATATTAGAGGACACTAAGACATCACATATTAGAGGACACTAAGACATCACATATTAGAGGACACTAAGACAGCACATATTAGAGGACACTAAGACAGCACATATTAGAGGACACTAAGACATCACATATTAGAGGACACTAAGACAGCACATATTAGAGGACACTAAGACATCACATATTAGAGGACACTAAGACATCACATATTAGAGGACACTAAGACATCACATATTAGAGGCCACTAAGACAGCACATATTAGAGGACACTAAGACAGCACATTTAACATTCTCAGACCCATGGTACTATTTCAATTGTTCCATACAAATTATGTCTATATTCCATATCTGTGGGTTCAGGTGAATGATAGACTTTTTTTTTTTTTTAATGAAGACATATTTTTCAGAGGTGTGGGTTGGCCATACATCGATTGATTGATTTATTGATTGATTGATCTAAGAACCGACATTACAGCTCAAACAGGAAAGTGTAGAGAGAAAATAAAGTTACGAGGGCAAGTCAATAAGTAAATCACACAGTTCTGTGGGATGGCATGTAAATGTAGTTGGTGTTTTCTACATCTGTCATTGGGTGACTGCAACATCGAACTTTGTATTTCCTTTCATGAGGTAGCGCTAGGTGTCTCGTGAGCATGCGCAGCGCATAATAAATTGGCGACTGTACTTACGGAGTGTACAACCAAAGTGCAACGTGCTGTTGTGCGATTTTTTGTGTGGACAAAAGGACTGCCTGCAAAGGACATTAATAAGGAAATGTTTCATGTTTATGCTGACAAATGTTTGTCCTGTAAAGCGGTGCGTAGCTGGGTAGAAAAATGTTCTCAATGACGCTCTAAAATCTTTGATGACATCCGATCAGGTCGTCCTGTTGAGATTGCAACAGAAGCATCCGTGCAGTGGGTGGAGATGATTAGATGTGACAGGCAAGTAACGATAGACTCTGTAGCATCTGCAAGAGGGTGCTCATATGGTTCAGCAAAAAGCATAATGCATGACGAATTGACATTTCACGAATGACGCCGAAGTTGAATGGGAAGTGAAAACGTGGTTTAGAAAACAGAGCACACAGTTTTACGCAGTCGTTTTGGGAGGACTGGTAAAACGATGGGATAAGTGCATCAATGTTGGTGGAAATTATGTTGAGAAATAAAGGGACAATGTATGCATATGTCAAGGTCCTATAGGGGACAGAGAAGAGGACAGACGATAGAGATAGGGACATGGGGTGAGTACGGAGGAAAAAGATTAGCCTAGATGCTGAAGACCGGACTGTATCCGTGAAAGACAGTGTCACCTTGAATAGAATTACGCAATACGCCTAGCCTCAACCAGGCGTATGCGAAACACCTGACTTCCCACGGACTACACGAGGGGTAGTTACCTCGTGACCACAGGGTAGTCAAGGAGAAGGCAGACTGGTTTTGGACTTGACCGAGAGAGGATGCATGATTGAGAGTGTGACAGGATAGACTATACCCGGGACGTCAGGATTTGAATAGCTGAGCCGTGTGACTTGTGCTTGTGTGTGTGGCTGTGATACGAGAGCGTAGTGGCTTTATCGTAACGTATTACTGAATTATCGCCACATTGTGATATGTTATGAATGTGTGCGAGAACGAACGCTGATGAGACATTATTGTTATTGTGATTATATCCTAACGTAATAAATTATATCTTATTGACTCATGCGTTCCGGATCCGGTCAGGGATATGCACTACTGACGAGCTCAAACAAGGGCGAAACTCGAGTATAGTGCTTCCATATTGACGTGGATAGGCCTTAGGTTCATACCAGAATGCGATCGGCGTTGCCAGTAGTGGGTTGTGCTCAATATTTAAGTTTCAAATCCCGAAACAACCACATAATCAATTTATTATTGCTCACTGGATTTAGGAGGCCTGGTGTTCCTTGCCAGTGAGAAGTCCTGATCGTTCGGGTCCCATCGATTGACGGACGTCGGTCGCGGCGATTGGGCAATCTTGAGCATAGCCTACGATGGGTAGCGTTGTGGTGTTCTGTTGTGATAATTTGGTGTGTCCAGTGTGTGCCGCGTGGTTACACACCCGCTTCACACGCGTGATCCGGGACTGTTTCCGGATCCGGTCAGTGATATGCACTACTGACGAGCTCAAACAAGGGCGAAACTCGAGTATAGTGCTTCCATATTGACGTGGATAGGCCTTAGGTTCATACCAGAATGCGATCGGCGTTGCCAGTAGTGGGTTGTGCTCAATATTTAAGTTTCAAATCCCGAAACAACCACATAATCATGCGTTTATGTCTCATCTATGCTTGCACTATCTACCTGTCTTGAACCCTTCACTTTCAAATACCTCTAGACTCTGACAGTATAAAAATAAACTGGTTTAAAGTTGGTATTATATTTAGTTATTTTTCTACAGCCATTTGTGACTTACTTATTGACTTCTCTCGTAAATCAAATCAAATAAAATCAAATTTTACTCTTTTTCTTTCTTGTTGTTTAGTGATTGTTTCCTCCCCACATCCCTCAACTGTTTCTATGCGTATAGCTATATTGTTTGGCACATATTTTCTACAGGGAACGTGTTTTCTTCATTGGACTGAAAAGTCCTCATTGGCATGAAAATGGGGTATTATTTTTATAAATAACGATGAATGGCAAGAGGAGGGTCATAATCCTCAAGGCAAGAGGAGGAGGATGCATTTCCACTGCGGGAACAGTGATTCTTCATTAATCACCACTGGCCTCTCCATTGTCCGGACGTCAAACCACAGCATAATAAACGCTGTTGGACCTCTTTTATTACCACTTCATGTTTTCCCCGTGCCAAAACCCGCAGGATTATGATCATTCGCACCCCCTGTGTTATTGGTTAGGAACATTCACACCCCTGTGTGTAAAGAATGGACATTCATACTCACATTTGGAAATTAACATTCGCACTCCATGTGTTATTGGTTATGACCATTCGCACCCTTTGTGTGTTAAGAACGACCTATGGACTCTATTGTTTATTGAAACATGGACTGTTACTCTGTTTAATTTAATCATGGACATTCGCTTTGCTCACGTCAAACAATGAACTTTTTTCGTGAGAACTAGAAAACCATTAGCATCTCAATGGAGCAAAGAAGATGTTGATTTCATTCCTTCATCAAGACAACATATGCATCGTTCATTAATTTATTAGATATACTTGCTATATTGTTTAATTATATGTTATTTTCCATTTGTTTTGTGGGTGTATAATTATGCCATGTTGTATGAACATGCAGATATTTTCCTCCTTTTCCCGGGTTATCCCAATATAATGTTGTATGTTGTAAGTAATAGTTGGTTATTTACTTGTTAGTTAGTGTTTGAGTCTTTTCATGTGTGTTTACATTGATAAGATTAGTCAAGGGACAACACTACTATGGGACTGAATGTGGACTGGATAATCACTCGGACTTTCGGTTCACAAAGTGTGGGTGCTATCCTCTAGGAAGTTCGGTAAATTTCCAGTGCTCTATTGGCCTATGTTAGATAACATCATTTATACTTAATCTATACCATTAAACATTCTCTTTGAGCAAACTGACGGTTCTTATACAGTTGGCTAGTAAGATATGAAGATTATTTTCCTTATATCTTTACCCACCACCCCACAAGTAGGGGCTGGTCCGGGTTGTTATAGTCATTGCCACAATTGGGTTGCTCGATCGGTACAGTTAGTTTAAGATTTTAAAGAATATGTTAGGATTTATTGTTGGTCATTATTGAGTACCATATATGTGCAAAATAGCACCATTGTGTACATTGTTTTCATGAATTAGCTTGCTAATTTTTTCTGCCTACTAAACGGGTGCATATTCTGTTTAGGAATATATATTATGTTTTTAAATAACTGTTCTGATTTGCAAGATCTGTTCTCTTTAAGAATGTCTATTTTTGAATACAATTATAGACAGAATTAGTGACTGTTGACATAATAGATATAAATTTTGGACATGGCGGAGGCAGCTAAATTAAGGGCCCAGTTTATGGACACGCGGAAACTGTGTGGTCTCCAATGTCCAGAATTTGCGAAGTTTGTGTCAATGGAGTTTAAAAAACATGAAAAGTTGAGGACGGAAAGAGGATTAGAAGAGAGACAACTTTAGGCTCAATTAGAGAATAAAGAGAAAGATAACCAGCATGGTATTGAATTAGAGGAGAGAAAACTTTAGGCTGAGTTAGCCAACAAAGAAAAAGAGCGTCAGCATGCCATAGAACTGAAGAAGATGGAGAATGAGCTTGAGCTTAGGAGAATGGAGTTAAGAAATAATCCAACGAAATCCGCACCTAATGCTATCCCGATAGCTGAAGCAAATGAAGAAGCGTAAACTCTTCATCCAGGTCCCATGGCGTTCCTTCTAGAAACATTATCAGAGCATTGTGACACGAGTGGGAGTTATCTTCATCGATTCGAGGAAATGTGTGCTATGTGTAGTCTTAAAGAAAGTAAATGGAGTATCAAGTTATCTCAGGGTCTGTCTTATATCGCCTATGATGTGTTTTCCAGACTACGTCTGGAGGAACTTGACAACTATGATGTTTTCAAACAGGCATTGCTGGCCAGATTTGAGGATGATGCAGAGAGTTATAAGAAGAAATTCAAAACTACTAAGAAAAAGCACCAATACACCACCCAGCGGTCCAGACCCAGCCAATCTGAGGATTGGTCGTTTCTGAGCACACCAGCGTGTCCTGGGGAAAAGATCCAACAGATGCCACCACCTC
This sequence comes from Cepaea nemoralis, assembly GCA_014155875.1. NCBI lineage: Eukaryota > Metazoa > Mollusca > Gastropoda > Stylommatophora > Helicidae > Cepaea > Cepaea nemoralis. The sequence goes on along the minus strand of JACEFZ010027389.1, from coordinate 311,896 downwards.
AGATGTGTTATGTGAGGCATTCCACTTTGTACGAAGTACGCCTGTCTTCACCCTTCCCAGCATGCCCTGTGAGTCCGTTACAGTCGCGGTATGTGCGTGCTGTATGACCTCCAGTCAGCAACATTTCCCCTTTGGGTAGCTGCAGTGACCTTATGGGGCTGATGATGAGGGCGAAGTTCTGTAGATGTCCTGCTACACGAGGATGAGGGCGACGTTCTGCAAGAAGGGCTGTTGCCTCAGCCCTCAAGCGTGTGCATGTTCCCGGTGCAAAGTGAATGCTTAATTAGTTAACGTTTCAGTTTGCAGAATGTAAATATAATTTAAGTCAATGATTTCCTTCCTGATATGTAATGTAGCCAAGGGCAATGCTTCCATCGCACGCTACAGGATATTTGATGTCCTCATCAACATGCATTTAGGAGTGGATGCTTTCTTTGCCATAAGGTATTTTATGTCCTTTTTTCTATAAGGAATTTTATGTCCTCTTTGCTATTCTGTAATGTAGTCTATACTTCTTTTCAATACTGAAGTCTATGTCCCCTTTACTATACTATAGTTTATGTCCTCTTTGCAACACTGTAGTCTTCTTTGCTGTGCTGTAGTCTCTGTCCTCTTTGCTGTGCTGTAGTCTCTGTACTTTTGGCTATACGATAGTCTGTGTCCTCTTTGCTATACTGTAGTCTATGTCCTCTTTGCTATGGCCTAGTTTATACCTCTGCAGTAGTATAATGTATTCGTTTTTTTTTATTAAGGTAATTTTTGTTTGCGGTCGCTCGCTTTGAACTTAAGCGTGGTCGACATACACACTACTGTCTAGTATCACTGGACTGAACTGTGCGTGTGGATTAGATTTCCCTATTACCAATGTCCCTCGCTATCAGACAAACCCACTGCGACTTCAGAGGTACTTGTAATTTACGTCCCAAAGCACTCGTCACTGACATCAGAAAATGGAAGTCCACATTCTTTGGGCATGTCATGAGAAGAAGAAAGCTGGAGTATGTCATCACCACTGGGAAAATTGTAGTGGAAGACAGGCAGGGGAAGACCAAGAGAGATGCCGGACAGTTTAACATTATGACATAGAAGGACGCCGGTATGAGAAATGATTGACAGCACACGAGATAGAAGGCTGTGGGCAAACATGATCACCAACGCCACACGGCATGGACTATAAAATGATTGACAGTACACGATAAAGAAAGGCTGTGGACAGGCATTATCACAAACACCACACGGCATGGACTACAAAATGATTGACAGTATACGATACGGAAAGGCTGTGGACAGGTATTATCACCAACACCACACGGCATGGACTATAAGAAACAGCTAAGGTAATGAACATCTACATTGCTATAGCGTATTCTGTATCCCTGCGATGAAACAGTTGATATCTTTGTTATTTGTTTCTCGGGCGTGATTTACACCCACGCTTCATCGTCACCATCATCATCATGTGCCAATCCGATAAGCGTGGGAAGTCATGTTTCGCCATCTCTGGCGATCAGCACAGTCGTGGATCAGCTTTATGGTATTGTATCTTATATCTTCACTCCTTAAGTGTATTTTATACTTCTGCCAGGCGGTAATTTATGTATCCATTGCTATCACGCATTCTGTACGTCTGGTTTGCATTATATATCTTTATAGCTTTAGTATCGTTTATAGCTATGCTAAAAGGTAGTTAAATAAAGCTAATAAAGAGGTAACAACACATGTCATCAATTATAGGAGGCTGCAGGAAAATACGGTTAAAGACGACTTCAATCAAGAAATCCAAAACCTACATAAGAACATCCCTGATGACCACTCAAGCGTAGATAAGTAATGGACATGTTTCAAGGCTGCCATGCTCGACACACTGAAAAATAAATGTGGAACAAAGAAAGTAGGGCAGGACAAAAGATTCAGAACAGCCTGGTGGAACAACGAAGTTAAAGATAGCATAATCAAAAAGAAGGTAGCATTCAAAAAGTGGATCACAACTAAATCTGAACAGGACTATATTACTTATAGAATAGCACGACGTAATGCCAAACGAACAATTAGAGCATCTAAAGATGAATCCTGGAGAATATACGGTGAACAGATGGCGACCCTTAGCAAAGACTGCCCAAGAGAATTTTATAAACGTGTCACCACAATTAGAAACAGAGATGCATGTTACAACCCAACCACCATCATAAACAGCAAAAGAGGTATGCCAATATTTAATCCACAACAAGGACTAGCAAGGTGGGCAGAATACTTTCAAGAACTACTTAACCCCACAGATAACATAGGAAACCTCACTTTTGTGCCTAAACGCCAGGGACAGCAAGAACCAAATTTCACACCTGCAGAAGTCAAAGCAATTATACAGAAAAGTCCTACAAACAAATCACCAGGTCCAGATGGAATAACCACAGAAGCTATTCAGGCCTGTGGGGAAACAGGAGTTAAATGGCTAACAAGACTTTTTAATATAGCATGGGAAGAAAGAAAAGTCCCAGATGATTGGCAACAGGCAATAATATTACCAATATGGAAAAAGAAAGGCAATATGAGAGAGTGCGAAACATACAGAGGTATATCACTCCTGAGCCATATAGGGAAAATGTATGCAAAACTTTTGGAACAAAGAGCTAGACCAATAGTTGAACAACAGTTAAGCAAAGCACAATTCGGTTTTCGGAAAGGTAAAAGTTGCACTGATGCATTATTTACACTTAGACAAATTTGTGAAAAAACTATTGAATATAGTGACCAGCAGAATATTGTGTTTGTAGATCAGGAAAAGGCTTTGATAGAGTAGACAGATACAAATTATGGACCATCCTTGAAGACTATGGGATAGAAGGGCAACTGCTAGAAAACATCATAGCCATGTACCACTCGAGCCAAAGTGCAGTAAGAACACAGGAAGGTATATCAGATATGTTCACAGTCAATACAGGAGTGAGGCAGGGATGTGTGCTCTCTCCCCTGCTATTCAATATCTACATGGACAGAATTTCCAAAGAAGCAAGTCTCGACAGACCAGATTCAGAAAATTTAGAACTCTTTACTCCAGATGAAACAACTGACCCACAGGGAATAAATGAACTTCTATTTGCAGATGATCAGTGCCTGTTTTACAGCGACGAGGGCAGACTACAAAATCATATTACTAATCTGAGTTCAACCTGCAGCAGATACAATATGAGTATAAACACAGCCAAAACCGAAGTAATGCAAGTTAGCAGATCGCCAGGCCCACTAAGTATACAGATAAATAACACACCTCTGAAACAAGTTAAAGAATTCAAATACCTTGGAAGTATGATCACAGAAGATGGCAGATTAGACAGAGAAATTGAAATCAGATGTCAAAAAGCTAGTGCACTTACAATCAACTGTCACCCTTACTGAAACATCCAAACATACCCATGTCCGCAAAACGACAGATAATAAACAGCATATTCACACCAACCCTATGCTACCAATCTCAAACCTGGACTTTATCCAAATTACACCTTCGCAAAATCAACACCTGCGAAATGAGATGCCTGAGGAGAGCTGCCAACTTAACAATCCGAGACCGAGTAAGAAATGTTACTATCAGACAGACTGTGGGATCAACACCTTGTGCCACATTTATTGAAAGACAGAAGATCAAGTGGTTTGGCCATGTTGTTAGAATGCAACATCAGCAACTACCATCACTGGCCTTACATCAAAGATCATCTGCGACGAGACCACGAGGACGTCCAAGAAGAAAATGGATTGACGACATCAGAGACATTGTACAACCACACGGAATGACACTATCCAGTGCCGCCCACCGGGCGCTGGAACGCAAATTATTCCTCCCCACGACGCTTGACGGCAGAAGTGGAAGATGATGATGATGATGATGATGATGATGATGATGAAAGAGTACTTCATGCATCCCGTGACATGAGTTAATTCATATCTTCTTTCCTATATCCATCAACCCACAGAACCATACACACAGCCTCCCAATCGTCTGTCTGTCTGTATGTCTGTCTATCTGTCTATCTGCCTGTCTGTTTATCTGTCCATTCATCTATCCTTCTGTCCATCCATCTGTGCACCCATCCATTCATCCTTCCGTGCATCTATTCAACCACCCACGAACACATCCATCCATCTATCCACCTACCCACAAATCCAGCCATCCATCGGTATCTGGATGGGTGGTTTGGTTGACGGATGGACGGATGCACTCATGCATGGATTCACGAATACATTGATAAATGGATGCATGCATGGATAGATAGATATCTCCACGTGCCTCAGAGTATGAGAATATGAACAGTGTTCCATTGTCTGTCTCACTTATCGTGGTATTTGTTGTAAGCGCCATTATCTGTCTCACACATCATGGTATTTGTTGTAAGCGCCATTGCTTGGCTCACACATCGTGGTATTTGTTGTAAGCCCCATTGTTTATATCACACATCATGGTATTTGTTGTAAGCCCCATTGTTTATCTCACACATCATGGTATTTGTTGTAAGCCCCATTGTTTATCTCACACATCATGGTATTTGTTGTAAGCCCCATTGTCTGTCTCACACATTGTGGTATTTGTTGTAAGCTCCATTGTCTGTCTCACACATCGTGGTAATTGTTGTAAGCCCCATTGTCTGTCTCACTTATCGTGGTATTTGTTGTACGCCCTATTGTCTGTCTCACTTATCGTGGTATTTGTTGTAAGCCCCATTGTCTGTCTCACACATCATGGTATTTGTTGTAAGCCCCATTGTCTGTCTCACACATTGTGGTATTTGTTGTAAGCCCCATTGTTTATCTCACACATCATGGTATTTGTTGTAAGCCCCATTGTTTATCTCACACATCATGGTATTTCTTGTAAGCCCTATTGTCTGTCTCACACATCGTGGTATTTGTTGTAAGCCCCATTGTTTATCTCACACATCATGGTATTTGTTGTAAGCCCCATTGTTTATCTCACACATCATGGTATTTGTTGTAAGCCCCATTGTTTATCTCACACATCATGGTATTTGTTGTAAGCCCCATTGTTTATCTCACACATCGTGGTATTTGTTGTAAGCCCCATTGTTTATCTCACACATCATGGTATTTGTTGTAAGCCCCATTGTTTATCTCACACATCATGGTATTTATTGTAAGCCCCATTGTTTATCACACACATCATGGTATTTGTTGTAAGCCCCATTGTTTATCTCACACATCATGGTATTTGTTGTAAGCCCCATTGTTTATCTCACACATCATGGTATTTGTTGTAAGCCCCATTGTTTATCTCACACATCGTGGTATTTGTTGTAAGCCCCATTGTTTATCTCACACATCATGGTATTTGTTGTAAGCCCCATTGTCTGTCTCACACATCATGGTATTTGTTGTAAGCCCCATTGTCTGTCTCACACATCGTGGTATTTGTTGTAAGCCCCATTGTCTGTCTCACACATCATGGTATTTGTTGTAAGCCCCATTGCTTATCTCACACATCATGGTATTTGTTGTAAGCCCCATTGTCTGTCTCACACATCATGGTATTTGTTGTAAGCCCAATTGTCTGTCTCACACATCGTGGTATTTGTTGTAAGCCCCATTGTCTGTCTCACACATCATGGTATTTGTTGTAAGCCCCATTGTCTGTCTCACACATCGTGGTATTTGTTGTAAGCCCCATTGTCTGTCTCACACATCATGGTATTTGTTGTAAGCCCCATTGCTTATCTCACACATCATGGTATTTGTTGTAAGCCCCATTGTCTGTCTCACACATCATGGTATTTGTTGTAAGCCCCATTGTCTGTCTCACACATCGTGGTATTTGTTGTAAGCCCCATTGTCTGTCTCACACATCATGGTATTTGTTGTAAGCCCCATTGTCTGTCTCACACATCGTGGTATTTGTTGTAAGCCCCATTGTCTGTCTCACACATCATGGTATTTGTTGTAAGCCCCATTGTTTATCTCACACATCATGGTATTTGTTGTAAGCCCCATTGTCTGTCTCACACATCATGGTATTTGTTGTAATCGCCATTGTCTGTCTCACACATCGTGGTATTTGTTGTAAGCCCCATTGTCTGTCTCACACATCATGGTATTTGTTGTAAGCCCCATTGTCTGTCTCACACATCGTGGTATTTGTTGTAAGCCCCATTGTCTGTCTCACACATCATGGTATTTGTTGTAAGCCCCATTGTTTATCTCACACATCATGGTATTTGTTGTAAGTCCCATTGTCTGTCTCACACATCGTGGTATTTGTTGTAAGCCCCATTGTCTGTCTCACACATCGTGGTATTTGTTGTAAGCCTCATTGTTTATCTCACACATCATGGTATTTGTTGTAAGCCCCATTGTCTGTCTCACACATCATGGTATTTGTTGTAAGCCCCATTGTTTATCTCACACATCATGGTATTTGTTGTAAGCCCCATTGTCTGTCTCACACATCATGGTATTTGTTGTAATCGCCATTGTCTGTCTCACACATCGTGGTATTTGTTGTAAGCCCCATTGTCTGTCTCACACATTGTGGTATTTGTTGTAAGCCCCATTGTCTGTCTCACACATCGTGGTATTTGTTGTAAGCCCCATTGTCTGTCTCACACATCATGGTATTTGTTGTAAGCCCCATTGTTTATCTCACACATCATGGTATTTGTTGTAAGCCCCATTGTTTATCTCACACATTGTGGTATTTGTTGTAAGCCCCATTGTCTGTCTCACACATCATGGTATTTGTTGTAAGCCCCATTGTTTATCTCACACATCGTGGTATTTGTTGTAAGCCCCATTGTCTGTCTCACACATCGTGGTATTTGTTGTAAGCCCCATTGTTTATCTCACACATCGTGGTATTTGTTGTAAGCCCCATTGTTTATCTCACACATCATGTTATTTGTTGTAAGCCCCATTGTTTATCTCACACATCATGGTATTTGTTGTAAGCCCCATTGTCTGTCTCACACATCGTGGTATTTGTTGTAAGCCCCATTGTCTGTCTCACACATCATGGTATTTGTTGTAAGCCCCATTGTTTATCTCACACATCATGGTATTTGTTGTAAGCCCCGTTGTTTATCTCACACATTGTGGTATTTGTTGTAAGCCCCATTGTCTGTCTCACACATCGTGGTATTTGTTGTAAGCCCCATTGTTTATCTCATACATCATGGTATTTGTTGTAAGCCCCATTGTCTGTCTCACACATCATGGTGTTTGTTGTAAGCCCCATTGTCTGTCTCACACATCATGGTATTTGTTGTAATCGCCATTGTCTGTCTCACACATCGTGGTATTTGTTGTAAGCCAAATTGTCTGTCTCACACATCATGGTATTTGTTGTAAGCCCCATTGTTTATCTCACACATCATGGTATTTGTTGTAAGCCCCATTGTTTATCTCACACATTGTGGTATTTGTTGTAAGCCCCATTGTCTGTCTCACACATCATGGTATTTGTTGTAAGCCCCATTGTTTATCTCACACATCGTGGTATTTGTTGTAAGCCCCATTGTTTATCTCACACATTGTGGTATTTGTTGTAAGCCCCATTGTCTGTCTCACACATTGTGGTATTTGTTGTAAGCCCCATTGTTTATCTCACACATCGTGGTATTTGTTGTAAGCCCCATTGTCTGTCTCACACATCATGGTATTTGTTGTAAGCCCCATTGTCTGTCTCACACATCATGGTATTTGTTGTAAGCCCCATTGTTTATCTCACACATCATGGTATTTGTTGTAAGCCCCATTGTCTGTCTCACACATCGTGGTATTTGTTGTAAGCCCCATTGTTTATCTCACACATCGTGGTATTTGTTGTAAGCCCCATTGTTTATCTCACACATTGTGGTATTTGTTGTAAGCCCCATTGTCTGTCTCACACATTGTGGTATTTGTTGTAAGCCCCATTGTTTATCTCACACATCGTGGTATTTGTTGTAAGCCCCATTGTCTGTCTCACACATCATGGTATTTGTTGTAAGCCCCATTTTCTGTCTCACACATCATGGTATTTGTTGTAAGCCCCATTGTTTATCTCACACATCATGGTATTTGTTGTAAGCCCCATTGTCTGTCTCACACATCATGGTATTCTTGCCTTAATTAAGCCGTTTATCGTTTACCCCATCCTCTTATATATCTGAGCCATATTGCTTTCCATGCAACTGCCAATCGTGATACGTGGTCAGATCATGTAATGTTTGTTTGTTTGTCTATTCTGCAGTGGCTTTCTGGTGTCCTATCTCAACATGAAGAAAGTCCTCGAGAACTGGTGGAAATTTGATTGGAGACATTATTTCTTGCATCGATACTGGAGGTGAGTGTTGGCATTGTTTCTGTTATGAGTGCTGTAATCACCAATCGTTTTAAGTGATTAATAAAATAAGTAAAATGCAAAGTTGATGTAGACGATGGAGCGAGGCCAAGAGTTGGTCACCTCAGTGGTAGACAGCTTTAGGTTGATTATCTGAGAGAGAGAGAGAGAGAGAGAGAGAGAGAGAGAGAGAGAGAGAGAGAGAGAGAGAGAGAGAGAGAGAGAGAGAGAGAGAGAGAGAGAGAGAGAGAGAGAGTTTGGTCTGAAAGACTGTTTTAAATTTGCGATTACCGTTGTGATAACAAATGCTTCATATTCGAACAATATCAGCGGCTATGTGTTTTAGATAGTATAGCCAAATTATAATCCATATATAACACTGCAGTATGCATCAGGTCATTTTTTTTCCACGTTCGCTCGCTTAGAGCTCGTGCCTCATCTATACATTTGCCACTACTGAGGAGTACACTAGACTGATGTTTGCATGTACATTGGCTTTCCCTGTTACTAGTGTCCCTCGCCATCTGGAGAACCCACTCTGTCTTTTGAGGTACTTGTAATTTACGTCCTCAAGTCAAGGGCGAGAAGTCAACATCTTAATCTAACCTACCGGTGTATTGAGTGAATTCGCTGCCTTGCCATCAGCACTCTGGAAGTTCAAGAGCGAGCGGTCTTATCCATTCGGCTATGCTCACCCCCGCCAGACAATACATTATACAACCTTTATTTGAGTCTTATGTGTTTAATATTGACAGTTGCAAGATAATGCCGTGAACAGAAGTCACTGTTTATTGACTTCATCGATCTCACAATGGCATTTGGTTTCGTCATCGTGAGGGTCTGTTCAAATTCTTCTGTCCATTATGGAATTATTCCACACAGGCTTTAAGGGCATCATCAAGTTTGATGGTGCATCTTCAGCAGAATTTGAAATCAAGAACGGAGTTAAGCACAGTTGTGTACTTGACCCACCCTCTTTGCAATATACTTTTCACTTCTACTGAAATAGGCCTTTCGTGATCAGAATGGCGGTATATACATTCACTCACGCTCAGACGGCGGCCTCTACAATGCTCAGAGATCTTTTTTTTTTTTTTTGGTGAATTGCAGATAGGTAACAGATCTCGGGGTCGGCCTCTACTACGATACAACAAAAGGCATTGAAATTGCTCCCTATAAGCAAGTCCAGCATCGCATTAAATGGAGAGCAAAGATAAGAAATTTAATAAAGACAAAGGATAACTTGATAGCAAGTAGGTCACACGCCTAGTTTGTGAGACGTTAGATGGTGCGTGGCGGTGGAAATGACCATGCGTTCACATGTACTTATTGTGGACGAACATTTACAGCGCGAATTGGTCTAATCCGTCACATTCGCTACCACCATGGGCTGTAGTTATGCACAATGTAACAGTCTATGGTCTGTCATGACGGCAGGGTGCCAGCATGCGTTTATTTATAACACAAAACATTAAGTAGCCGATAAATCTGGTGTCTTTAACAGATTAACACCGACCTACATGGTGGCCTTCATCTTGAGTCCAAGGCCTGCAGAGATTCTTTGTGTACGGCGCCACGGCGCCCACAGTGCAACCTTCAGATAAACCTAGCCTGTGAGAGAAACTGGTGGTTGCTACCTCTGTACATCAACAACATTTACAGTGTAGATTTGAGTTCGGTAGGTATCTGTTTCAGTGTTTTATGTGCACGTAGTAGTAGTAGTAGTAGTAGTATAGTAGTAGTAGTAGTAGTAGTAGTAGTAGTAGTAGTAGTAGTAGTAGTAGTAGTAGTAGTAGTAGTAGTAGTAGTAGTAGTAGTAGTAGTAGTAGTAGTAGTAGTAGTAGCATCAGCAGCAGCAGCAGCAGCAAAAGTAGCACAGGGATTCCTTATTACTGATTAACCCTCTTTTCCACACATACTAGTATATTATAACAGTGCGATCCAAGGAGTGTACAGAAAAACCTCCAGTTGTGTCTTCGTGATCCTCTCAGTGGTTGTATCCACATCATATCGGTGTCTTCACGTTGTGTATGAATTTCATTTATGCATATTCAAATCGTAACTTCACAAGTTGACAATGATTCAACACACATTATATTTTCGTTTCTCGAAAAAAATCCATATTTATTTTTCTTTCTAGGGTACTTGATCATTATCTGTCGATTTAGACTTGATTGAATCTTCCTCTAAAGATAACGGCTCTAACAAACATGATAGAAAACTGGCATCAAAATATTAACAACAATACTCTATGTGGAGCGGTGTTTATAGACTTTAGAAAAGCATTCGATATGACAGATCATACTATTCTAATTAAAAAACTAGAAACCATAAAAGTGAGCTTTAATATAGTGACATTAATAATAAATCATTTTTATTAGACAGAAAACAGGTAGTATCACACAATCAATCTTTATCTCAAGCCATTACCATTAATATTGGACTACCTCAGGGTCTATACTTGGCGCTCTGTTATTTGCCATTTATATAAATGATCTTCCCTTATATCCTTCGTTATCCTGATAAATAGTGTAGTTAACTGGAGTCATGCAAACCGCATGCAAAATAACATTTCTAAAACAAAATCTATGTTAATAGTAACCAGGCAAAGCCTTCACACTCTAAACTCGCAGAGAACTCTTCAGCTGCACATTGGTAGCATACATATAAAAAGTGTCACCGAGCACAAGGCACTGGGTCTTATAACTGATCAAAATCTAACCTTTAATTCCCATGTTCATGCTCTCGTTAAACAAATAGCCAAAGAAAAATATACCAACTTGCCAAAATTAAAAACTTGCCTTGACGAAAACACAAGAAAGATATTCTATACTTCCCACATACAAACAAATATTGAGTATTGCTCCACAATCTGGGATGGATGCTCCAAATCAATAGCAAAACGCCTTTATTCACTACAGAAAAGGGCAATGCGCTTAATTAATGATGAAAAGCTTACCTACAATTCTAGCCTACATGAATGTCTTCAGTTACTGCCACTCCATAAACGCCTACTTTTTAATAAGGCTAATCTAATTCACAAAATCCTATTTCAAAATGCTCAAAGCTACCTTTGACCATTTTTCAAGTATAACGTAAGTCATAGCGAACGACTAAATATACTTCATGTCCCTAAACCTAGGATAGGCTTATATAAAACAAGCTTAGCATACTCTGCCGCTCAGTTGTGAAACAATCTTCCACAAGAAATCAAAGACACTACCAATCATTATACATACAGTCGCAACCTGTTTGAACACTACCTCAGTACAGACTACATGCTCCCCTAAAAATAATAATGGTAAATTATCTCAAACGACAACTAGCCAATAAACATTCAAATATGTATGTCACGTTACACCTTCCTTGGGTATTTATAATATAATGCCCATGTTAAACATTGCCTCAGTGAGTCATGTATTATTAATTATTTTTCCTGAGTATTAATGTTTACTGTTCTTTTGTTGTCAAAGATTTGCTTCATAAGAGATGTTGAATGAAAGAATGTATGAGAGGAAATAGAGAAGAAGGGCAGAATGTCAGACGGGCCTGCGTGCCCAATTCTTAACCCTTGAAAAATAAAGATAAAGAATAAAGATTCACTGTTTAGGCAAAATATTTAGACCTCACTCTCTACACTCACTCATCCTCCACACGCCAGTCGTCTTGCAGGACAACACAATACCTCTCAACTCATCTCCCGCTATGCTGCTGATTTCCTCTCAAATTTCCAGGTTCCACTCTTTCTGTCTTCTATATATCATGACACCTTCCTCAGATAAATCAACCACTTTCTTTGGTTCTTCTTTGTTCCTATTCTATTCTTTCTTCTCTCCTTTTAATATTTGGAACCGTCTTAAAACAAATATAGTCTCTTCGACATATAGCTCTTTATCTTTTCTTTTCAGCGTCAACTTCACTACACCCGGTATATTCCTCTTAAACTATTACTCCAACATTTTTCTTTTTAAAATTTTGTTTACCTCTAGTCCTTGAGGCTCGTCTCCTAACCTTTCCTACGTTTCTTCTACAGCTTTCAGTTTCTTAATCAGTCTTCTTCTTCTTCTTCTTTCGTTCGCCTGAAATATGTTTATAACTGCAATGTTGTCTCTTGTATGAATCTAACAGTCTTTTTTAGTTCATTCAGCGGTCCATAGAGTTTATCTTCCACTGTTGTCTCTCTAGGCCAGAAGGTTCGCCTGGATATGTTGTAGTTTCGGAAATCCTGGAGTATATGCTCTGCTGTCTGCGACGCCAAACCACATGTGCACATGGCTGAGTCACCAATCTTGAATTTTGTATACAAGTGGTTGCGTAATCTATTGTGTCCTGTTCTGAGGCGCAGAAGAATGACCTGTTCTGGTCTGTCCATAACGTGGTAGTCGTCTTGAGTAAGGTTTGGTGGCTTTCTGATAGATTTGATCATTCTTTTCTTTTGGTGGTATGTAATGGGCACATCAGGTTGTTCTTCTTTTGCTCCTTCCTTAGCCAATCGATCAGCTCTGTCGTTTCCGAGGACTCCACAGTGGGATGGTATCCACTGTATGGTGATCTTACGCTGACTGCTAAGTTCAGAAAGTAGTGTCCTCAGAACTGGCAATTTCCCAGACAGGAGCGCCTGTATTACGGATTTTGCATCTGTCAATATCACTGCAGGTTGTGTACCATGGCTGGTATTTTGTAATTTCTCTGTGGCTATCTTGATTGCCTCAATTTCAGCATCATAGTTATGGCAGTACTTTCCTGTTGGAATTCTAGCCGTGTCTCTAGTATTATTTGGGTATTCTATGTACACTCCCGCTCCTCCATTTCTAACAGCATTTTGTGCTGACCCATCTGTGTAGACTCGGATCCAGAGGTCCTGTGGGTATTCATCATCAAGGAAGCTGAGAGTGGCTGTTCTGCGCTGTACACTGTTCTGTTCTTCCTTGTCCAATATTCCTCTCACTTTTGACTGGATTTGTAGCGATATTCTATGTTCATCTTTCTATGTTCTTTCTTTCTTAATCAGTCAAATCATTAACACAAATTGTACTTCCTTGCTTACTATCTATTTTCCCATACGACGAACTAACTCCTCTCGAGTCAGTACCTGAACGTTTCAAATTTATCCCTTTCCTACTTCCTGTTGTTACATTTTGTTCATTATCAATATACTCACCATCAAAATCTGATAACTCAGTTGAATCATCTTCTGTATTAACCATCAAACGTCCAGCCTTAGCATTCTGTCTATTTTTTCTCTTGATATCTATTGCTTTTATCGTCTCTTTTTCCTGTCTGACACTAAAAACTGACACCACCCTCTGACTATCTAAGGTCCTGTCTGTGTGGTCTTCTCTGTTGCTCGTCTTTGCAACTGATATCGCAATCTTCTAAACTCGAACCACTGGTCTCTTAATACCCTGGCGTTTTCACTGCAGGATGGGTAATTCCATTGTTTCCTAGCATTGTTCTTCTCAAACACGTTATTATGTATTTGAACATCACGACGCCTTACAAATTCATGATTTAGATTCTTTACACCTCTCTGTGTCTCTGTCATATACGGTCTTGTCTCAACACAGTTGACTCTGCATGTAGGGTTATACCGCCCTCCGTCATGATTATACACTGCCTGTTCCCAGCTAATCTTTAATAAACCATTATATCCTTCATTAAATTTATATGCTTCTTGATCAAGCGTTCTTCTCCCCAACTGATTTACGAAACATGCGACTTTCTGGATCGCTATCTTCAACTCCTCCAGCTAGGCTGGAAGGCGTCCCAAGTCTCTATGTAAAGTTTTCATGTTTACTCACCACGTCTTCTCTACCACAGTTACTTCAGATCACTTGAATGCTGAAATGTTATCAAGTTCACTATTCAAACCTACACTTATGCCTTTAAGCAATTCTGTTGTCTTTCAAAGTCTATAAGACAATGTTGCACCGCTTGACTTTAAGGAGTAAATGTGGTAATTATAGAAAACCCAAATGAAAATCACATACTGCACGATATAGGCAATTCCTAGACATACTTTTCTCTACACCTTCGTTGCTTGACCAACATATCTAATCTTCTAATTGCTTTCCAAAACATTTCTTAATAATAATTCCTGAGAATCTTTAATTAAATTACTTCTTCTATCACTAAAACAAATAAGAACTTTACTAATTATACATACAAAAATTTCATTAACGTAAGGTACCCAACTGGTTCTCCATTACCTCAGCCGTTCTCCTTTTCTGAATATCAAACCTCTATTTTCCACAAATATATTATATAGTAAATGTTCGCAGCTTCTTCGAAGCTCCTCGAAAGGGGTGTGTTCGCGAATTCCTTGAACCCTTCTTTATGCCGCAACCTATCACAGCATTCTTTGAAACACACTCGAGAGGTTGCGTTTGCGTATTGTTTGACACCTTCTTTATGCGGGAAACGATCACGGCTTCTTGGAAACACCTCGAAAGGGGTGTGTCGGCGGATTCCTTGAGACCTTTTTTATGCAACAAAAGATCCCAGCATTATTCGAAACATAGGCCTACTCTAGAGGGTGTGGTTCTCGAAATATTTGAAACCTTCTTTAGACAGAAAACGATCACAGCTTCTTTGAAACACACTCGATAGGGTGTGTTGGCAGATTCCTTGATTCCTTCTTTATGCAAAAAACAATCACAGCATTCTTCGAATCACACTGGATAGGATGTGTAGTCAGATTCTTTTTATTTCTTCCCGAATTTCGAACATCCGAAAACATTATGGATGCTGGTAACCAACATCTCCATTTTCTTTGAGTGATTCATCTTACTTGAAACCACTTGATCTTCTGGTCGACCTTCCAATTATTCTGCATTTCATAAGGGACAATATTTCTCCTTCAAAGACCAATTCCATTTCCAGGGACAACTCAATTCCAGAAATTCTGGGACGGAGGCGCCATGTTGCACTCCCTGTAACAGTGCAATCCTGGGAGTGTACAGGAAAACTTCCAGTTGTGTCTTCGTGATCCTCACAGTGGTAGTTAGTACCCACATCATATCGATGTCTTCACGTTGTGTATGAATTTTATTTATACATATTCAAATTCTTTCTTAATTTTTCTACGAGCAGTATGAAGATCCCCTGTCGGCTTGCTAGGCCAGTCGCAGGTTTAGGACATAAATCTGACCACAGGGAGTCCATCCCCTATGGCGAGCCATAGCCCCGTTAGCCCATGACCTCGCGGTCATAGAAGCTGAATTACAAGATCATATGAAGTTTAAACGAAATGTGTAGGGAACATAACATGAAAATTGGCACAAGCAAAACAGAGGTAATGACTATAACTCAAGAAGAAAAAACAACAACGGTTCACCTAAATAAACATCCTTTGAAACAAGTAAAGAGTTTCAAGTACCTAGGAAGTATAATATCATCAAATGGCAGATCAGAAGACGAGATCGAAAATAGATGCAAAAAGGCAAACCAACTCAATGAACAAATGGCACCAATACTAAATAACAAACATGTATCAGTAACTACTAAGAAAGCACTTTACAATTCAATCTTCCTACCAACTCTATGCTACCAATGCCAATCCTGGACAATGACAGAGAAAGAGAAAAGAAAAATCACAACAACAGAAATGAGATTCCTGAGAAGAATACCAACGTATCAAGAAGAGATAAGATCAGAAATGAAGAAATCAGGACTAACGTGGGGTTCATAGTACCACTAGATTTTATTAGAAAGCAGCAAGTCAAATGGTTTGGCCATACAAGTACCAGTCAACAGCATGCCACAACAACAATGATGTACAGACCAGATAGAAACAGAGGAAGAGGCCGACCACGTCAACGTTGGACGGAGGGAATAGCAGAGTCCATGGGAATATCTATACATGAAGCCCATAATCGGGCACTCTCACGATGTTTATACTTCACCTCGACACCGCAAGGTACAAGAGGAACACGATAAGATGAGATGAGATGAGATATTCAAATTGTAACTTCACAAGTTGACAATGGTTCAACACACATTATATTTTCTTTTTTCTTTTTAGGGTACTTGATCATTATCTTTCTCAGTAATAAATAAATCACAGCATGTTCTTTCATTCAGTTTAAATAAAAATACCTTGTTGTTACTTTTATAAAATTAGACATTTTAATTCTTTTATTTCTTAACTTTCATTTCATTTTAAATCTATTTACTTTGATAACTTCAATTGGTTATTTTATATGTTTCAACATCTCTATTTTATGCTTCCCTTTCTTCTACCATTGCACCTCTTGATGATATCCAACTTACTTTAATATTTAACCTTAAAATGCATGCGTTCTGACTGCACTCCAAACTAAAACTTCCTTTCTCGTTCGAATCTTCCACTAAACTTCCCCAATGTTTTGGTTGCTACTCTGACGTATTTCATCAATTCTGCCACGAAAATATTGTGCGTCTTCGTGCAGTGCATCTTTCCTTCTCTCAATTGGGAAGGAAAATCCCAGGAAAGCTTCTATACTTAGGAACCTTAACTTTCTCAAACCTGGCCTCATTCTTCTTCTTCTTCTTCAGCGTTCCGAGCCATTGGGGTTCTTTGCTGCAGATACAATCCGTCTCCATTCATCTCTCTGGTTGACCTTCTCTTGCCAGTCGTTGATTCCAAGTGCTTGTAGGTCTGTACATGTATTATCTCTCCACCGTCTTCTTGGTCTACCTCGGGGTCTACGGTCATTTATTTCCTGGCCTCATTATAATTACTATATAACAGTAATACTGTTATAATATGTTCAGCTACTCGATTTGCTAATTGTCGTTCCGTTCTACCAATGTAAGTTGTAAGTTAACTTGAAGAAGGCTGTAGTTATGCACCAACCAGCTCCAGGGAATGATCACACTGTGCCGATTATCAAAGTGAATGGTCATAGTCTAAGTGTTGTGGACAAATTCACCTATCTTGGCAGCACTGTGTCACAAGCTGCCACAATTGATGATGAAGTGAATGCAAGAACCTCCAAGGCCAGCGCGGCCTTTGGCAGACTGTACAAGAATGTATGGGACAGAAATGGAGTAAGCCTGCAAACAAAGCTGAAAGTCTACAAAGCAGTTGTATTATCCACACTGCTATATGCTTGTGAAACCTGGACTTTTTTTTTTCAGCGACACGCTAGGAAACTAAACCACTTGCATACAGTCTGCCTTAGGAAGCTACTGAAGATTAAATGGCTAGTATCCAAACTCTACTAATGAAGAATCAGATTCGCTGGGCTGGTCACTTGACTCGCATGCCAGATCACAGGCTCCCTAAACGAATTTTTTTACGGCGAGCTGCGTTTTGGTAAACGCTCCCAAGGCGGCCAGAGGAAACGTTTTAAAGACACTCTGAATATCTCACTGAATGCTTTTGGAATTCATCATGACACCTGGGAGACTGCAGCCAGAGACCGAAATTCGTGGCGTGCATCATTACGCAATGGTGCAGTCACGTGTGAGGCAACCAGGACTGCAAGAGCTGTGAAGAAAAGACAGAACAGAAAAACCACTGCAGGAAATCCTCCTCCAGAAACGTCAAGCATTCTTTGTCCACATTGTCAAAGAACATTTCGAGCCAAAATAGGCCTTATCAGCCATCTTAGAACTCACGGCTCCATACTTTCAACCCCACTGGATGCTTGCTTGCTTGCTTGTGTTCGTTGGCTTGAGCTCCAACGCGAAGTCCTGTATGTCGGATGAAGGCATCCTGTTGTCCAACATCATTGTGATGTCATACAGGACCTGAGTTTTGCGTGAGTATCCGTTGTCCCATGTCTGGCTTATTGGTGTGCAGACTGGTGGTTCCTCGCCGTACAGGCAGACACTCTCCGACTTCAGAGGAATCGGCGATCCTACTGACTTTAGCCAGGACCCCGAAGGGACCTGTTGCCCAGGACGCTCGACGAGGACGCGTCAATAGGTCTTGGCCAGTATATAACCCGGCCCTGGTGCCTTGGAAACACCTCTGCGTCCTAACCCACTGGATGAAATGAATGGTCATCATCATTCTTGATGGACAAACGACACACACATGTAAGTTGCTTTGCACTCACACTGAAATTTATAAATAGGTTAGTGTGTGGAGCCAATAGCTCCCTCAAAGATGAAGTAGGTATCGGTGTGGTTTTATATCTGATCATTGTCCTGTGCAGTCGACATGTCAAACAACGCAAAGTTCGGACATATTCCAAGAACTACTAATTTGTTAACAAAGAAAAGGTGTTTCGTGTATTGTATTCGATGAATTATAAGCGATTGCTCAAGTATACAAAGTCAAGCAGGAGTCACACGTAGGTGTTTCATGCTGTACAGACGGACACAAAACCAGATTGTAAATGATACCATTAGTATTGGGACTCTTCACTGTTTGTTGAAGACGAGGACGCAGCGCTTATGGGAAATCCCCGAGTTCTGTGACATTGTTCTTGGCTCAACTCAACTCAGCTCAACTCAACTCTTATTGACAGCAGAAAACCACCAGAATAACATGACACAATACATGGCTTGATTACAACTGGCTGTCAAATCAACATTATTCAACATGATTACATAATAAAAACAAGTGGGCGTGGCGATGGCAGCTAAGTCTGACGCCGGGTATTGTAATCTTTTGACTCTTTCGTCGCCCACAATGTTGCAGAGACTAGAACATTCATAACATAAATGGCGAATATGTCGCGTGGAATAATATGTTAGTGTTATCTGGTCACGGCTTATAGAAGCAAATAAACATCAAGTATCCAGGCAACGGCAAATTGGTGCATACTAAAAATTCGATCGCCGAGCAAACTAGCAAAGCCAAAGTCTGCAAGGAGATAACGCGTGCGGAAATAGCAATTAGTTCAGTATATTACTGAAATGAGATACCGATGACTACAGCTGTGGAATTGCTTAAATGACAGCTAAATATATGCTGCTGAGTATTTTGGCTTACAACCGCTCTGTTTGAGGAAAGACTCATGGAGGTGTGAACAACATCAAGTTGGCGGATGCTTATGTTAAATATATTAATGTTAACTACTGGAGATGTATGAGGTTAAATAAATAATGTTAACGATTGGAGATGTATGGGGTTAAATATATTAATTTTAACGACTGGAGATGTATGAGGTTAAATAAAATAATGTTAACGACTGGATGTGTATGGGGTTAAATATAATAATGTTAACGACTGGAGGTGTATGGGGTTAAATATAATAATGTTAACGACTGGAGATGTATGGGGTTAAATATAATAATGTTAACGACTGGAGGTGTATGGGATTAAATATAATAATGTTAACGACTGGAGGTGTATGGGGTTAAATATAATAATGTTAACGACTGGAGATGTATGGGGTTAAATATAATAATGTTAACAACTGGAGATGTATGAGGTTAATATATTAATGTTAACGATTGGAGGTGTATGGGGTAAAATAATAATGTTAACGTCTGGAGGTGTATGGGGTTAATATATTAATGTTAACGAGTGGAGGTGTATGGGGTAAAATAATAATGTTAACGTCTGGAGGTGTATGGGGTTAATATATTAATGTTAACGAGTGGAGGTGTATGGGGTAAAATAATAATGTTAACGTCTGGAGGTGTATGAAGTTAAATATAATAATGTTAACGTCTGGGGGTGTATGGGGTTAAATATAATAATGTTAACATTTGGAGATGTATGGGATTAAATATAATAATTTTAACGTCTGTAGGTATATGTGGTTAAATATATTAATGTTAACATCTGGAGGTGTATAGACAGGAAGACAAGCTGAACCTTGCCTGTCAGAGCTCTGATCCTAACTTGAGATCATTTAGCATCAGATCACAGGAGATGTTTCTTCAGTTTCCCCTTTTCCCTTTCTTGTCATCTGTGACGCCTTTCAGTGTGAGATTTGAAACAATTCCCCGCACAAAGCATCATTGCCGACTGTTTACAAGATAGTGTTCGTTGCCTCTGTTGTTCCACTAATCCACGTTCTGTTTGCTATGTGTCCGTTGCATCTAAATGTCAATGTTTTTGTGGTAGGTTGTTCGTGATAGTCTTGTAACATGGCCAAACCATTTTACTCATTGTATGAAACCTACTGCCGGCAGCATGCCCACTAGCTCTCTGGTGTTATCATGAATCATCCTCACAGTAGATCTTCGTCTGGGCAAAGCCATCGTCACTTGGTTTTGATATCATGTATTCGATAACTTTATTGTTCCCATTGTCGCGTAACCACATATTCAACAGTTTAAAACACACTAACATTTATTTTAACTTTGTTAGTGTGTCTTCTTCTCAGTTTTAGCCATCAAATGTTCAACAATGTTTACTGTTGTTTAATTATTAACTGATTTTCCCAGGAGTGTTTTGGCCTCTCCTGGAGTCTAGCTGCGGACTTTCAATTTTATCTCATTAGCCCATTAATGCTGATACCTTTTTACTTGTGAGTATTCTGGTTGTTTTAATGTTAAGGAAATGTCCGTATGAAGACTGTTTCATTGACAATGTCGCAGTATTGATTCCATATTAATGTATATTTTACAATTCAAATGTGTGAACTTTAGACTGCATCGTTAAGTGGTGATGTGGATAAGATAAACGTGCGTAAGAGGGATTGACTTTATTTCACCTGCTTTTATCCCACTTAGCGCATACTCTCTCCGAAATCGTCGCACAGAGCACGAACTCCGTAGCCCAGGTGACTTCCCCACTGGTCTCAGAAAACAATCCCACTGGTGAAGGTCTGCAAGATGTGGAATGCGCCTGTCCCTGCAGCCAGCAGGGTTAGGATCGGCTAGCATCTCCCAGGAGGGGTGAAGAGCGAAAATTAGTAGCCTGCCGATGACCCGCAGACTACACAAGTTAACCCCCATCTCCACGTGGTGCAGACCGGGCAACCATGTCCGCGAGGTCATGGGCTAACGGGGCTATGGCTCGCCTTAGGGAATAGACTCCCTGTGGTCAGATTTGTGTCCTAAACCTGCGACTGGCCTAGCAAGCTGGCAGGGGATCTTCATACTGCTCGTAGAAAAACTAAGAAGTATAAACGGAGAGTTGGTAGGAAGATTGTGTTGTAAAGTGCAATAACTACTAAGAAAGCACTTTACAACACAATCTTCCTACCAACTCTATGCTACCAATGCCAAACCTGGACAATGACAGAAAAAGACAAAAGAAAAATCACATCAACAGAAATGAGGTTCCTGAGAAGAATACTCAACGTATCAAGAAGAGATGAGATCAGAAATGAAGAAATCAGGACTAAAGTGGGGGTTAAAGCAGCATTAGATTTTATTAGAAAGCAGCAAGTTAAATGGTTTGGCCATGCAAGTAGGTTACCAGTCAACAACATACCACAAAAAGCAATGATGTACAGACCAGATGGAAACAGAGGAAGAGGCCGACCACGGGAATATCGATATATGAAGCCCATAATCGGGCACTCTCACGATGTTTATACTTCACCTCGACACCGCAAGGTACAAGAGGAACATGATGAGATGAGATGAGATGACATGAAGAGAATGACGGAGTGCGGAAAATCCCCCACGGCCTAGAGAGAACGAGCAGACGACTTGAACACTGACTGCCACACGGAGACAACCACGTGTGAGGAACCGAGGTGAAAGCCATAGTTTGGAAACTACTGCCATTGTCGGACGACACAATTCTCACTGAACTCGCCCGACAAGTCGGGGAAGTTTGTTTGTTTTTTATTTTTTTTTCCTGACCCGGGGGGGGGGGGGGGGGGGGGGGGGGGGGGAAATTCGGATTTAGAAACCTAAATGGGTACCCATAATGTCTTGGGGAAGTAAACACGGCCAACCTGACACTGACCACACCCCCCTCGCGCCACCCGCCGAGTGTCCATTGGTCTATAAACATATCGGTTTAGCACGGTATGCCCGGTGCCCGTCAAGGCTTGTAAATGGGACGTATGGTTTTCTTTTCAAACTTATTAGTGAATAGATTAAATGCCTGATCGACTCACAATGATCATTAGGAGTGCTAAAGCGTTATTTTGGTTCGTTCATCTCTTCAGCCACAGGAATGCTGGTGTCGCTAGTTGCCTCTTCTTCACCATCGCCCAGTGGATCATCTCCGGCTGTCTGACTTATCATTTAAAAACACCCATTGGATTAGACGGGTATATATTCTATTGTATTTTATATATATATATATATATATATTATACATAAATTCTATATACAAATATTTATACAAGTATTTTATATGCGATTATATTTTCTCCTTCTTGTTCCTGTTCTTCTTCCTGTTCATTTTTATACGAGGGGGATTTAGATGAAAACCTGAAAATTGTGATAGAAATTACAATAACCATGCCATTGTCTTGTAACATGTCAATATTGTTAAGGATAGCAAGAGTGTTAAGCACGTGACGTTAGGTGCAGACGAACACGGTGACGTCATGGGGACAGTGTAAAGATGGCTGACCCACATTTGACATGCACCAAAGTGGAGCGGAATTCTGTTATCAGTATCTTTTTTTAAATTTTTAATCGATAAGGAGATGAAACAACGACGCATTGATGCTTGTCAAGAACGTTTGCGGCGCCATGAAGCAGAAAGTGATGGTTTCCTATCAAGAATTATTAATGGAGACGAAACCTTGGTTCACTACCCCGAGCCGGAAAAAAAAAGAGAGCGAGCAAGGAATGGCGCCAACCCTCCTCACCTAAACCAAAGAGGTTTAGCACGCAACCAATTGCAGGGAAAGTTATGCTGACTCTTTTTGGGGTGAACGAGGTGTTAGTTTAGAGCTCTCATACTAAGAGGGAAACCTGTCACCAGTGATACGTAAAAAGATCTTCTCAGGAATCATCATCCTCCCGCAATCAAATCCAAACGACATGGACTTCTGAGTAAAGGTGTCCTTTAGCAACATGACAACGCTCGTCCCCATACTGCCCGTACAACGGTTGAAACCATCCAAGACCTCCACTTTCAGCGTGTGCCACGTCCTCTGCATTCACCAGACCTAGCCTCAAGTGAGATTTTAACCTGTTTGGACAACACAAAGAGTCATTTGGAGGAAAGACTACATGCCAAGAGGGAAAACTGTCACCAGTGATACGTATACAGATCTTCTCAGGAATCATCTTCGACCCGCAATCAAACCCAAACGACTTCTGAGTAAAGGTGTCCTTTTGCCAAATGACAATGCTCGACCCCAAACTGTCCGTGCAACGGTTGAAACCATCGAAGATCTCTACTTTCAGTGTGTACACATCCCTTGTACTCGCCAGACCTAGCCCAACGTGATTTCCACTTGTTTGGACAACTTAAAGAGTCATTGGGAGAAATACTTTTTTCCGATGAAGAGGTACATCAGGTGGTTCATGAGTGTTTACACACGCGACCAAGATATTTTTTTTTCTACAGGAATTCAAGCACTTTATCGGCGCTGGAGTACTTGCATTGAACGCAGTAGTGACTGCATCGAAAAATATACATTTGTTCTTTACATTTTCAGAATACATCGACTGAAAACAAATTAAAGGTTTTCAATTGAAACCCCCTCATGTGTGTGTATGTATCAAGCGATGACGAATATACCAAATGAAACCAGATGTAGCTTCCGACCCTGTGAACTATGGACAGGGAGACAACCAGCCCATGGAAATCTCGATATAATCTTGCACCCTCTCGTTGTTTATGCTTCACCTCAACACAACAAGGTACATGGAACAAGATGAGATAAAGATGGGATAGCATATTATATATAAGATGACAATTTCATAATAGAAAAGGATACGATTTTACATGCCTGATCAGATTATGTGATGATACAAGAGAAGAACAGTATGATATTCAGAATAATGAAGGGTCCAGATAACACCACAGTAGAAATGATCAATGCTTTAGAAGAATATGGAATAGACCAAGTCACCAAATTGCTGAACGCAATATACCTCCTGAATTATGTAATGCTATATTTATTGCAATCCCGAAGAAATCAGGAGCCTTGGAATGTGATCAACATCGAACAATTAGTATAATGAGCCACATCACGAAGATTCATTATCATGCAAAGAGTTAGGAAGAAAATACAACCCCAAATAGGAGAATAACAATGTGGGTTTAGTCGTTCAGACGTTTAGTCGATGGATCAACATCACGGCACACGGTTTAACCCATAAGTGCTCCGTTTTCCTCCTAACTCAAACCTGAGTCTGGAGAAACTCAGCTCAATGCACGAACTTCGTTGCATCGGCGAGGATCCTGAAATACTTTGGGTAGATTTTTAACTCGAAATTTTGCAAGGGCACAGTAAATGCTGTGTTTATACTGAGAACAGTAATTGAAAGTTCTATAGAAGTAAACAAGATCTATATCTTTGCTTTATTGACTACACAAAGGCTTTTGATAAAGTAAGACATGTCGACATGATAAGGATGCTTGAAGATCTACAAATTGATGGAAAAGATCTTAGACTTGTAAAAAACATATATTGGAAACAACAAGCTGCGTCAGAACTGATAACGATGTAGGTCAATATCAGCCTATTAAAAGAGGTGTGAGACAGGGATGTGTAATGTCTCCAGATCTTTTTTCACTGTACAGTGAAAATTATTTCAGAAATATAGAAGATATGGAAGGAATCAACATTGGGGGATGATACATCTATAACATTAGATATGCAGATTATACAGTCATGATTGTGGACAATGAAAGGACCTGCAAAATTTAGTGGATGCGGTTGTTGAACACGGTGAACAACTAGGGTTAGAACAGAATATTAAGAAGACACAGATTACGGTCGTCACTGGAAAGAAGGAAATTACCACAATGTGATATACAAGTAAATGGGCATATTCTTAAACAAGTGAATCGATACAGTTATCTCGGCACAGTCCATAACATCTGATGGGAGATGCCTTGAAGAGATTAGAACAAGAATTGCCATTGCGAAGGTAGCCTTTTGCAAGATGAAAAACATACTGACCAATAAAAAGATATCAATTGAAAATGAGAAAAAGAGTATTGAAGTGCTACATAGAACCTATACTTTTGTATAGATGTGAAGCGTGGACAATAAGCAGTCAAGCTGAAAAAAAGCTGATGGCTGTGGAAATGTGGCTTTCTGAGGAAAATGCAAAGAATATCATGGACATACAGAAAAACCAATGAACAAGTCCTTCAAGAAACAAATGTAAGATCGTAAACTGATTAGAGACATTAGACGTAGACAGTCTAAATTTTTTGGGTATGTTATGAGAAGAAATGAATTGGAGAACTTGGTGATAACTGGCAAGATCGAAGGGAACAGACCAAGGGGAAGACCGAGAAGTAAATACCTGGATGGCTTGGCCACGTAGCATGGTCGAGACAGGAACACGGAGCTGATCCACGACTCTGGTGATCGAGTGAGATGGCAAAACATGACCGCCCACGCTTACCGGCATGGCACATGATGGATGGATGAATGATGGATATATATATAGAGAGAGTGGAGTTAAGCAAGGTTGTGTACTAGCTCCCACCCTCTTTGGAATATACTTTTCACTTCTACTGAAATATGCATTTCGTGATCAGGATGGTGGTATATACATTCACTCACGCTCAGATGGCGGCCTCTACAATGCTCAGAGATTGAAGGCTAAGACCAAAATTAGGAGGGTACTGATCAGAGGGTTGCTTTTTGCAGATGATGCTGCAGTTACGACCCACTCTGAGGAAGAATTGCAATGTCTACTATCTGCATTCTCCAATGCTTGTTCTGAATTTGGTTTAACAATTAGCAAAAAGAAGACACAGATTATGTCACAAGGTGCACATGGGGTACCATCAATCTTTATTGACGACGCCGAACTAGAGATAATAGACCATTTTACATATCTAGGATCAGTGGTAAATAGCAAATTATCCCTAGATCAGGAAATCAACATCCGGATTGGTAAGGCAGCAACAACAATGAACAGGTTAAGAAAAAGAGTCTGGGAGAACAGGAAGCTTACTGCCAAAACAAAAGTCCTTGTCTATCAAGCCTGTGTCCTTAGTACTCTTCTCTATGGCAGTGAAACCTGGACAACTTACTCACACCAAGAGAACAATTATAAACAGCTTTCATATGCGGTGTCTGCGAAGAATTCTTGGTATTAAGTGGCAAGACAAAATCACAAATACTGACATATTGGAAAGATCAGGTTGTGTGACAGTTTATTCCATGCTCAGTCTTCGTAGACTTAGATGGATAGGACATCTTAGGAGGATGGATGATGGTAGAATACCAAAGGATATCTTTTTTGGTGAATTACAGATGGGTAAGAGATCTCAGGGTCGGCCTCTACTACGATACAAAGATGTGTGTAAGCGGGACATGATTGATACAGGCATTGATAATGCACATTGGGAGCAAGTCGCCGCTGAACGTGTTGCATGGAGGGCAAATATCAGAAATGGAATAAAGTCAAAGGAGAAAATTATTGCAGAAAAGTCACACACCAAGCGTTTGAGACGTAAGATGGTGCATGATGGTGGAAATGCATCCACTGTGAACGGACATTTACAGCGCAAATTGGCCTTATCAGTCACACTCGCTACCGCCATAGTTAAAAGTTATTATGCCTTTTTAGAGCACAAACTATCGTCTGTCAAGACGGCAAGGTGCCAATGAGATATATATATATATATATATATATATATATATATATATATATATATATATATATATATATATATATATATATATATATATATATATATATATATATATTGCAATTCCGAAGAAAAAGAAACGACTTCTGGAATATTTTAATAATTAATTAACTGCTGCTTAATTTATGCAGCAGTTACAAACTTATTTACTTACATTAATGCATGATATTTAGTTAGTTAGTTAGTTAGTCGCAGTTCCAACTTCACAGCAACGGGTCGTCCCCATTATGCTCCGTTCCTGTGCCAGTGAATATCACACAAAACGCTCCCCACTGCCCAATGTGAAAAGTGGAAAAGACAGGAGTCTCGACAAACAACAGCCCGCACAGATACACTGTACATAATGCCGCCACCAGAATGTCTTCACACCAGTCCCCCACAAAACACCCTGTTCATCTCTGATGGAATCGGCAGTGATTTTCCTATCTGAATGTTTCCTAGATGTTCACCCAGTCCACGAAAACACAGTTCATCGCTGATGGCAGTGGCAGTCAACCAGAAGCCCAGCAGCCACGCATTTCTGCATAAGGCAAAAACCGGTCAACTCTGGGTCATAGCCACCTGCCATAACTCCGAACATGCAGTCACATTCCAAACAACCTCAATCAGATTCAAAAGCATTTCACAAGAAACTCACAGCTCAAAATGTCGCGCCACGCACTCACTCAGTAGCAGGGCGACGGAACCATCAAGCCTCCTTAGTCGCCTCTTACGACATGCGTGGTAGGCTGCAGTGTGCTATTCTTTGCTTCCCTTATGGGCCCCGGCAACACACGGGAGAATGCTTGATATTTAATCAACAAAAGAAAGCTGTCGCAATGCAATTGATACATTATAAGATCAGGTTGTGTGACGGTGTATTCCATGCTCAGTCTTCGTAGACTTAGATGGATAGGACACGTTAGGAGGATGGATGATGGTAGAATACCAAAGGACATCTTTTTTGGTGAATTACAGACGGGTAGGAGATCTCAGGGTCGGCCTCTACTGCGATACAAAGATGTGTGTAAGCGGGACATGATTGATACAGGCATTGATAATGCACAATGGGAGCTCGTCGCCGCTGAACGTGTTGCATGGAGGGCATGCGTGGGAGACGTAAGATGGTGCAAAATGGTGGAAATGACCATGTTTTCACATGCACCTACTGTGGGCAAACATTTGCAGCAAGAATTGGCCTTACCAGCCACACTCGCCACCGCCATGGATCGTAGTTATTGCCATATGACAGTTATTAAGCCTTTTTGAAGCACAATGTACCAAACTATCGTCTGTCAAGACGGAAAGGTGCCAATGATATATATATATATATATATATATATATATATATATATATATATATATATATATATATATATATATATATATATATATATATATACAATTGTTATATTATTTATTGTAAACACATTTGCACAATTCACAGAAAACCAATGGAGTATTTCAAGTATTGCTACTTCCCGTTCTACGCCAGAATCGCCCCTTTTGCTATAGGCATCCTGACTGGGTACATCATGTCTGCTAACAATGGGCCGTGTCCACATGAATCGGGTAAACAATACTTAACGTTACTTTTGAGACATTATGGCCTTTACAACTTTTCGTTGACTTCAGATCCTTTTTCGCAAATTACTCGAAGAACACCACAATAATGGCTTCTGTAACAGTTTTGTATAAAAACTGGCAGCATTGTTTTCATGTTAGCTTGGTAGATGACTGGCAGTTCATAAAGTATTTGTTGACAGATTGGAATTTGTCAACTGGATGTTCGTCGTATTCCTTAGACGGTTCTGAATAAGTAGGGTGGGATTCACATGTGTTGTCATGTATCCACCTTCTATTTTGTGGGTTACAATTGTCTTATATTGCGGTTCTATTGGGGTTAGTGTGATCCAATGTCTCGATATTGTAATGGTAGAGGCGCTTATGTCCCCATGTCTCGATATTGTAATGGTAGAGGAGCTTATGTCCCCATGTCTCGATATTGTAATGGTAGAGAAGCTTATGTCCCCATGTCTCGATGTTGTAATGGTAGAGGAGCTTATGTCCCCATGTCTCGATATTGTAATGGTAGAGGAGCTTATGTCCCAATGTCTCGATACTGTAGTGGTAGAAGAGCTTATGTTCCCATGTCTCGAAATTGTAATGGTAGAGCTTATGTTCCCAAGTCTCGATATTGTAGTGGTAGAGGAGCGTATGTCCCCAAGTCTCGATATTGTAGTGGTAGCGAAGCGTATGTCCCCATGTCTCGATATTGTAGTGGTACAGGAGCTTATGTCCCCATGTCTCGATATTGTAGTGGTAGAGGAGCTTATGTCCCCATGTCTCGATATTGTAGTGATAGAGTAACATATTTCCCCATGTCTCCACCCTGTAGATGTAGAGTAGCTTGTGCGTCTTCATATTTCAATCTTGTAATGTAGATTAGCTTATGTCCGCATGTCTCGATATTGTTTTGGTAGAGTAACTTGATTCCCCGTGTATCTACCTTGTAGCGGTAGCACGTGTGTGACATACACAATCTCTAGTAGGCTGTCACATACCATTCATTCATTTTGTGCAGGATTGTCTTCACACGCTACCAGGCCTTGTAGCAGCTACACTATATGTTCGATTTACACGTAAACAACTGCCTAGCTAACAATTCACACAGTCAATTCATTCTTCAAAAATCTTAAATGTCACAGCTTCCCTGGGGTGAAGGGAACAGGCTATCACACTTATCTATGAATATATATATATATATATATATATATATATATATATATATATATATATATATATATATATATATATATATATATATATATATATATATATATATATATATATATATATATATATATATATATATATCGGGATGACTTCAGATCTGGGACTGGGACAATTTCAGTCTACTACCTCACCAGTCTTCGGATAACTATCTCTCTCACAACCGACCAAGGGACGTTACCCTTTCAAACATCATCCTGAACATATGATGCAGCTCTGATATCTACAAACTCAATAACAAATGTATTGTACAAAAGAGTGAAGATAATGTGGTTGTAGTGCAGATATGTCTGGTTTGAGCTAATCGCTACAAGACAGATTTAGTTGAGGCTGCCATTAGAAGGATGTCTTCATGGTACACCTGCTAAAGCATCACACCACATAGGAATGTCACTTAGCTCTTAGCTTCTCGCGACAGATCCTCGGTCTTCGACCAGATATCACCTCCTCCGAGTTGTCAGCAAGTCATGATAGTGACACTGGAACACCAGAGCATGTGTCTACATGATATTCATTGTTCTTGTCCACATCCTATCAGATCGATGCCTGCATCATATGTCTATATTTATAATAGCACAATTTCTAAATTAATTTTCACCGAAAATTATCACCGAAGCACAATGCCCAGTGCTAAATTTCCTATAGAACATTGTTTATGGCTAGAGTAACAATAGCCTAAAGTCTCTGTATAGATTCACACTCAAAATCCTAATTTCTAGTGAATCAAGTGTTGTTTGATGTATCACAAAAGTTAATGGTAGTCGGGTAGGTAATCATGGGTACAGCCGGACTATCACATACACCATACTTGCCCCGACGTCTTTGTCATAAACTGGTAGACACCTCATCCTGAAAGTACCCTGAGGGTATAGACGATTGACTGGGTGATGGGCAGTAGGATCACCTTACGTTGGCTGGTTTGTCCAGACTGCTGACTCTGACATATGTCTATGGTTTGGACGACTGTCACTCACTCCTCTCAGGAAGGTAGAATCTGGCAAAATTACATAGACAACCCTCTGTGAGAATCACATGACCATGACCTACCATATGGGGATACACTGCATCCTGGTACTCAGAGAGTGAATCACCTCCCTAAAATGGGTGATGGTTCAATTACAGGCCATTCCCCACGGACAGAGGAAGAATAAAGTATGGGGTCCGACAAGCAGTAGAATAGACCATCTGTTTCCCTGGACTGGGAATAGAGTGAACCCACGGTAATAGGTCATGAGTGTCTGTGCCCCAGTTCCCAAAAGGAAGCCTTCTAATGACATACAGGGTTAGAGGGTCTACAGTACCCATAGGAAAGATGGCCCTGAAGGAGGGCCGTTAGCAAATCCCCCTTCCAGCTCTTCCCAGGTAGTTCTGCTTTCCCCAGTTCATCAACCCTGTAACCATCAGAACATGTCTGCCGTATCATAAAGAAAAACCAGTGGTCTCCCCCATCAAAAGATGCGAACTTCGACACACGCGGGATCGTTCAAATGACCTCCGATTCGATAGATGACATTTCCACGAGATTCGTCTTGTCCGGCCGATTTCCCTGATATTGTACACGACACCTTTTAGTTACGCCGTCACCGACTTCCGGTTTTGTGACTACGCCGGAGTTCAAAGGCGGTCCAGTAGTGCACGTACATTACTAACACTCAGGACAATCCTATTTCCCCCCAGCCATTTCTGACGAGCGAAACAAGGCGTGCAATACCTGCACTTTTACTGCAGTACAGACTGTTCAAAACAGGCCAGGATATGGGTCAAGTCAACAAGCCTGTTCCGTTAGGAGAAATTACAGGCTCACCTTTGACCTCCTGCGTCAGTCGTGGCATGCAATATGCAACATCGGGTGAATTTGATTTCGACACGAACTGATCTAAGAATGGTAGCATTCTTACTTTTCCTTTGGTCATGTAGTTAGAAGTATGGAACCTCGTCCATTCTGGGGACGTTATGTCGACTGTATTTAAACTGTCCTATGACATTGGCACATTTCTTTCATCTTACTGCAGCCACACAGAACTTCTAGCCTGCTGGCCAGAACAACAATCATCTCCTTCGGTTCTACTCAGATCACTGCGACTGTGCAGTCAAAACACGAGTTCCTGTACCATCATCTCTCGAACCTTCCAGACAACAAGGGCCTAGCCCTTCACTCCCTTAGGGGTAAAAGATTACTGCGGTTATTCCCCTTTGCCTGTAAAAGTTGCGGTAGGCCGAGAGATGGGTGTCAGTCTGGCAAATTCAACATATCCTGGCAAATTCTACATCTCCTGGTCGAATCCTCCTGGCCGTTTGTGACAGTAAAGCACAGGGCCATGCCGTGCTATGGTACAGAAAGGCGGCCGCATCAGCAGGTTCCGTAAAGGGTTGGCATAAGCAGCGAAGGAGGGGCGGCATTTCGAAGACTTGCATCATGCTGAGAAAATCTACAGCACGGCCCTGGTGAAGCAAACTAATATGCCGAACACACGTTAGTGTGATTCCAGTGTTAACGTATGGATGTGAAAGTTGGAAATCAACGGTAGCTTTAGATAAAAAATTAGATAATTGTGAGAACAAATGTCTTAGAAGACTTCTAAACATCCACTGGACAGACTTCAGAACCAATACGCAAATAAGACAAGAGACTAAGCAAGATACAGTATCCAATTTCATAAGAAGACGCCGCTGGAACTACATCGGCCATGTACACAGAATGGACAAGACAAGACTACCCTACCAAGCCCTCATATGGTCACCGGTAGGGAAAAGAAAACGGGGAAGACCAAGAGAGACCCTGGGTAGAACCATCATTAGAGAAGGCTCATTCAATGGCCAAGTAAATATCCAAGATCTACAACAGGTAGCAGCGAACCGCCAAGCATGGAGAGACAGGACTTCTGCCCCTATGCGCCGCCTTAGGCACAAGAGGAAAGACTAACGTTAGTGTCGTTTCTGCCTGCCACAGCAGGCTGATCATCTCGTCCAGTGGACACTCTAGCGCAGTGGTTCTCAGCCGGTAGGGACTCCCCCCCCCCCCCCAGGGTGGAATTTTAGGGTTTCCAGGGGGGGGGGGGATTAATATTATTTCTAGATTGTGTTAATACAAGAACCGATTACTTGATATTGTTTTTCCCTTCATACTTTACGGTTCTGTACGTATCACCCTTCTGAAATTCATTTTATAACATAAGTAGATCCGCAAATCACATTTTTGTAGATGTCTAGACTTGCTTTAGTATGCGCTATTAAATTTAGCTTCAATTATTACGTATACTGTGTAGGGGCAACGGGAAATGTTGGTACTTTTCTGTTAATTCACCCGAAACAAACGGAATCCCAGTGTATGACGTCACATCCAGGGTTTCCCTGTGTTGCGCCGTAGCTCGGTGCGCAATTCTATCGGTGTGCAATGTTCTATGCGGCGGTGGTGCGCTATTCTTGCTTGGTGGTGGCCAGAATCGAACAATGTCCGCAAGAATGGTGTTAAACACATCGAGACCAACGCATTTAGTCTGTCGACGCAGCCACATGAATTCGCACATGTAGGACTCTAGTAGATGCCTCTGTCTGTGTGTGTGTGTGTGTGTGTGTGTGTGTGTGTGTGTGTGTGTGTGTGTGTGTCCATTCTGCCTCTTGTTTCTCTCCTTGGCCGTTCTCCACATGCGCTCGATGCATTGAATATGTGCACCGGTGGTAGGGTCGACATCCCCAAATGTAACAGGCAAAATGGAAATGCTTGTCAACTCTTGAGACCAGCAGTATATGAAAAGAATGATCTGTCTGTAGGGGAGACGCGAGGGCCTTGCAGCCATGTGGCCTTGTCTCAGCGGGGATGTCCTGCCGACATACATGGTTAATGTCCGTCGGCATATCTCCATCTGTCCGCTCAGTCAGCGAATGCACCATGACATGATTATGAGAACAGTGTCTAGCAGAATGTCAGATGCGCCATTATGCTGCAGAAAAGCAACGCTACTCTGCTGGTCGTGGACAGTAGCAGCTGCTGCCAGTTCCCAGAAAACTCAT
Organism: Cepaea nemoralis; assembly: GCA_014155875.1. Lineage (NCBI taxonomy): Eukaryota > Metazoa > Mollusca > Gastropoda > Stylommatophora > Helicidae > Cepaea > Cepaea nemoralis. Next base: position 278,144 of record JACEFZ010027389.1, on the reverse strand, counting down.
GATGATGAGACACACACACAGTCACACAGAAACGGTTGCCAAAGCCAAAGAAACACTGTGGGCGGGGGGGGGGGGGGGGGGGGGGGCAATTGAAACGCACTGACACGAACTGTACCCGAATACAGAGGAGATCACCGTCAGTGCTAAATATAGCTGGTGACCCTAAATATAGCTGGTGACGTTTGTTTGGGGTAAATTAACAGAAGTACCGAAATTTTTAGAGAGGAAATACCAAAAAAAGGTGGGGGGGGGGGGGGGGGATGACGTTCTAAAAAATATGGTGAGAGGAGAATGACGTCCTAAAAATATAGTGAAGGGGGCACGGGCCAAAAAAGGTAGAGAACCACTGCTCTAGCGCTTATCACGACTCCAGATATATTTCTAACATCGTCTAGATCGCTGAAGTTTTCTATGGCTGGCGTCCTCTGACAGCCATTACATGTCAAGGCATCTAGCCTTTGTTACTTGGTCTTTCGCTATAATATAGATATCCTGCAGTAATCCTGCAGTTTCAGAAACGATCTGACATTGTACTGCACTCCTCGACTGCACGGCATCTAACGCTTATGGAGCTGACCGTCCCATACACGTCGGGAATCGGGGAACAGCACATATACAAGATGGAGAATAACAGTGACATGGTTGCAAGTCTGTCTGTACAGGAAGGGTACACTGTTAAGCTATTCGCTGTTTAGGTTTGGTTTCCAACTCCGTGTGGGATGTGCTTAAGCAGTTAGGCTGAAAGGGACAGTCAAGCACTCGGCACAAAAACAATTGATCGAGGCTGCAGTGAAGGTCCCGTGCTGGTTATGGAACAGTCGAAGCGATGAGTGAGACAAATCAACGCAAAAAGATGGTTCACGTCCATGCCTGCAAAGCAAAATCTAACATCTTTCGCCGAAGCTGAAGTGAACCAATCTCAACTAAGATAGGACAACCTTTACTGTCTCGTGCCCACCCAGTAGTAGACCCATGTTGGGTGAAAAAATTATATATCATACGAGAGACACCATTGAGTGGTGTTAACTGACAGATATAATCTATATATGTGAATGGATATGTAGTGTTGTTTTACCACTGTGAGGTGGTGTAGAAATATATGACAATAGATATCTGATGTGCCCATTACATACCACCAAAAGAGAAGAATGATCAAATCAGTCAGAAGGCCACCAAAACCTGCTCAAGACGACTACCACGTTATGGACAGACCAGAGCAAGTCATTATTCTGCGCCTTAGAACAGGACACAACAGATTGCGCAATCACATGTATACAAAATTCAAGATTGGTGACTCAGCCATGTGCACATGTGGTTTGGCGTCGCAGACATCAGAGCACATACTCCAAGACTGCCCAAACTACAACATATCCAGGCGAACATTCTAGCCTAGAGAGACAACAGTGAAAGATAAACTCTATGGACCGCTGAGTGAACTAAACAAAAGACTTAGATTCATACAGAAGATAACATTGCAGTTATAGATGTATTTCAAGCGAACGAAAGAAGAAGAAGAAGAGAAGAAGAAGAATGAGAAGGAAGAAGAAGAAGAAAGAAGAAAGAATAAAGAAGGAAGAAGACCAGAAGAAGAAACGAAGAGAAGAATAAGAAGAAGAAAGAAGGAAGAAGAGAAGAAAAGAAAAGGAAGAAGAAGAAGAAGAAGAAGAAGATATCCAGGGGATCCCGTACAGCAAATGTGACAGCACTTAAGGTTCCGCCTTCATTAGACAAAAAAAAAAAAAAAAAAAAAGATAATGGCTCACGAACCCCCAAGTGAGGAATGAGACAGACAATGATCAAGTCCTACACTAATGAATATGAAGATAGGTGCTCTTAGATATGGCGCAGTGAGCCAGGAAACTTACCGCAGAAAAAGAGATTTCTCGCCCTAAAGATAAAGTTTGTCCATGTGAATTCTTCCTCCCACAATCTTGCTCACCATAAATACCATAGTAGAGTATATAATTTTTTTTGGGCATATCCTTTACAGGACATCGCTGTCAACACCAGCATCTTTCAGTTGTATGTTGATTTCTTGGCAAGATTACGCTCAGTGGTTTGCCATTGCTTTCTGAGCGGCCGGCTCACATACCCCGTAAGTTACCGATGCGATTCGAACCACTGCTGATTCTCACCGTCATCACGTTACCGACGAGAGTATGCGAGATTACGGAGAAAAGTCATAACCTCTAAGCCACGAAGCCGGCAGAGTATTAATTACCCAATATAATTAAACAAATATTGAACAAAATTTTCACAAGGAAAAACTCCAAGACCTTTATCTACCTCAACATTTATTGTGAAAAAGGCTTGGGGTAAGGGAGGAATGATGTTATGCATGATAAACCAATGACATTCTCAATTTAACCATTACAATATATGTATATATATATCACATAAAAATAAAAAGTGATATTCGTGTATAGATGGAAGTCAACTGTCCTTCAAAATAAACTATATCCTGAGATACAAGTTTAAGCTGATAAATGTAGCATATCTTGGTTTGCATTCATCTTCCTCCACCTCTTCATTATAATAGTACCATGGAATCTGAAATAAAAAGAGTCTTTTTCTTCCATCTACGGAGTTGATGAGGGATGCTGGATTTGCTGGGATATTTGGCCTGGCCTGTTGGTGTTAGTCAGATAACTGTTCATCTCCTATCCTATGCTGGTGGTAACATTATATGGTCGTGGATGAGATAGAATACTTCTCTGAGTATCAACAGGCTTAAAGGCGCTGAGGCAGGGCAGACATCCTCTATAAAAAGTAACCTCTCTCGAGGGCATCCACAAGTTAAGTTGCCAAGATCATATGAAATGACGAAGATCGTCCCTTTGTTCTGGATAATGAATCTCAACATCTCAGCAGCAGTCATAGACCAGTCGGTATGACCACTTCATAGTAGTAGTAGTCTGCAAGAACATCACCCTTCTCTCTTTGACACAGCATTTGCACAGGGTACACCAAATATCACGAGCAACCTAAAATACGAGGCCACTCCTAAGCCATCATCTTGAGAAATGCGCGGTGGCAAAGCCTGCCTGTTCCCAGCTCAGCGTTGGCCGGTACCTACAGCTCAACGGCCAATCAACTATCGTTCTCAAGACGCCTCCTCGTTCCACATAAGCTTGACACTTGATATATTTTTAGATATGTTGCAAGTGTGCCGTAAGGTGCTAATCGGTGTCGAAAGGTTCGCCTGAATTCCCGATGTTCTGAAAATTGGTTGTGACTGAAGATATTATATCACTCTCCACCAGGTAAGAACAGTTGCGTTCAGGGAAATAAATGCGACCACATAACCCATCGATTGCCGAATAGCATCAGATTTTAAACACTGTTCAAGCCTCGCGCCATTATGAGCTATATGATGCTAGTCTCATATTTGTATAGATCAATCGGCACTGGAAAAGTTGATGTAGTCAATATCACGTGGACCACTTTACTTCCTAGAAAATTGTCTTGACCATATTTTAGAGTGGAAGCCCAAATTAATATTTTTATAAATATTCTCCACCTCAACGACTTCCATACATTATTCCAAATAAAGATAATGAACATCAGGTGGCAGGACATGATGCCAGATTCTGCGGTTCTAGACAGAGCTGGTATCACCAGCGTCAATACAATCATGATGCAAACATGGGCTCGCTGGGCAGGTCATCTAGTCCGAATGTCAGAACATCGGCTATGAAAAATAGTCTTTTATGGTGAGATACAGAAGGACAGACGTTTTCAAGGAGGACAGACAGAATCTCTACAGGGACACGCTTAAGACATCACTTAAGGCCTTCGACATAGACCCTGACACATGGGAGGCCGTCGCACAAGACCAGTTCACTTGGCGAGCATCCATACGGGCAGGCTTGCGAGTTATCCCAAATACGGTGGCTGTATAGTGGAGAGACATCCAGCAATACGGTGATTGAATAGCGGAGACAAGCGTGAAAGATCTGATTATCAGAACCTTCATCTACAGACAATATCCCATGCCCTCAATGACCAAGATATCTCCAGGCCCGCATCGGACGTTACAAGTCATCTCCGGACGTACAAGTCATCTCCAAACTTACAAGTCATCTCCGGACTTACAAGTCACCGCTGGACCTACAAACTACCAAACACGACCCAGTGTCGGATGAAAGAAGGAGTGGTTTTCATCACCTGTGATGGACAAACGAACAATTTAACGTTTCATGCTCTATCTATTTACCCCTAGGTAGGTTGCCTAATCTAACAATTGCACCAAATATATCAGCACACATGGCATCTATGGTAGCCTAGTGGCTGCACACTCGCCTTCTGACCCGATTGCCAAGGGTTTGAATTTGCACCTAGGCGGAGTTTTACAATTGGCCTGAGCTCCCAGCCCGACCCAGCCAATAATGGGTATCAGGAAATGTCGTGAGAAGTAAAGTCAACCGGCGAGATCACGATCACATCACTCACCCAGTTCCGATGGGTCAGTACAATCATGTGTGTAGAACCATATGCCCGGTGCCAATTTCCCATTGCTTACACGTGAACATTAAACATTTTAAATCAGTACACATTAGTCCTATTTGAAGTCTACCTGACTGAATGCATCGTAGAAGAACGGAGAAAAGGTTCTTTGAGCATTTCCTTCATGTTTTCGGATTTACAATTGAAATATGGGAGAGGTCGAGCAATATGCTTTATTGGTCTATACCATATCATCAGCTTCATGTGCCGTACCGATTGGCGTGGGCGATCATGCCTCTCCACATCTTGCGATCGTCAACGGCATATATCAGTCAATTTGTGTGTTGACTCCCATCAATGCCAAGGCACAAGACTGTCAAGAATTTTCTCTCGCGGTCTCTCATTATCTTTCGTTCCCCAAATCTCTCCATTAGACATATGTTCCAGCTTCTTTCTTCTCCTGATGTGACCAAAGCTGAAGACTGCATGTTTCTGATGTTTTTTATATGTTTTTTTTTTTTTTTTTGCGAAATAGCCTCTGAAAATATCTAGATTGCTAATTTTGACTATCTAGGACAATTGTTAACATTCTTCTTTAAAACCATGTCTCCAAAAAGTCCAGTTGTCTTGTTTCGCTTGTTTACTAATTGTCCAGAGAATTTGCAGCCATATGTTAGAATTGGTTTGATGTAACAGGCAAGATTTGTTTCTAACGTCTAATGAATATATATATATATATATATATATATATATATATATATATATATATATATATATATATATATATATATATATATATATATATATATATATATATATATATAATTGCAAGATTACTGTTTACATCAATATTTAATGTTTCAGCCCGTTGTTGTGATTGGTTGGATTCTAGCAACAGTAGCAGGATTGGCTGTATTGTTTGGTTTCCATGGTGACCTAAGCACGGAAAATCCCAGCAGTTTATTAGCTACTTCACTTTACCATGCCTTGTCCCGGAGCGTATGGGGAGCCTGTGTTTGCTGGGTCATTGTCGCGTGCACATCCGGGTATGGAGGTAGGGTCAATGGGAGACTTGTGCATTGTTATTGTTGTTGTTGTTATTGATGTATTTAAGTTACCGCATTTGTAATATTACTGGAATGTGGCGGGAGAGTTGTTTTCCTGGACTGAGAAATGAAGACCGCTTGCCCAAGAAGTCGCCACGTAGTCTGCAGGCTAGGATTGTGTTTAAAGAGCACGGAGCCTTCCTGCGCATTTAAACAGCACATCACAATCAATTAGCAATGTCAGAGTTACCTAACTTTGCCCTGGGGGGGGGGGGGAGAGACATGGCGAATTTTGATTTCCCGCGCTATTTTTAGCGATCAACGACTCACTTCCGGTTGTTACTAAGTCTCGTTAGATTTGATTTATTCGAAAGCAGCGTGGCACGACGAAAGGGGAAACTACTCTGATATTTGCAGTAGACGTCCTTCTGCTAAACTCCAAGAGTTTTAGGCCGAGAAACTGTTTTCTCTTGAATTTCTTGGAGTCTATTCACGAATAGTAAGCTAATTTGTCTTATAACTCTTGTAGATTAAAGAAACCTTAACTTTTTGTGCATTTTTGAATCCCCCGTTCAATTTTACATAAATGTGAAGAGTTTCAACACAGCTGGTGTTTGCTAGCGTTCAGGAAAACATATTTAGCACAACACGGAGATCGGCTTCCATGACCATTTCGCAAAACTCAAAATGGGGCCGCCCTCACAATAGCGGACGCGTAATTAATTACTTTAATTAATTAGAACTAGTAATTTAACTAATAAAATTAAACAGAATACAAGTTTCATTTATAGCAATAATTTATCTGTGTAATTGTACAATTGTTCACCATTTGATATGACTGAAAATAATTTTGAAAGCAAGTTGTCAGACATGTATAGTTTATAGCTTATAATACTAAAATATCAGAGCGGACTCCATTTTATTTTATAATTAGAACTCGCAATTTAACTACTAAAATTAAGCGTAATACAAGTTTCATTTGTAGCAGTAATTTATCTGTGTACTTGAATAATTTGTCACCCTTTGACATGACTGAAAATAATTTTGAAAGCCAGTTTGCAGACCCGTCTGTTGTAATCGTGTAAGGAGTACTTTTTTCCTTAGCAGTCCACCAGTACATAATTATTTAGATTTAAAAAAATACTGTGAAATAAGTTATTGTTTTTTAAACATGTTAGTATTTAATTATTAATTGCTCACTTTTAGATACAGAACAGTATAATTATAGAGCAGAAGTAGAAATCAATTTTAGTGAATATTTAATTAATTAATATTATTATTCTTTTATTATTTAATATTTTAATAATTAATTAACTGCTGCTTAATTTATGCAGCAGTTACAAACTTATTTACTTACATTAATGCATGATATTTAATCAACAAAAGAAAGCTGTCGCAATGCAATTGATACATTAAGACAATATGAGTACATTTTCATGAACTGTTCTTTCACTAACGATGAACATTTCACATGACATTTAATTAATATAAATTGGCAGCTATTTTTAACTGTTAATTAGGTCTCAGCACATCCTATCGCAAAGTCTTAAAAGTCGAGTGCATTTTTCTCTGAGACATGGAGAAACTCGACCTTTGTGCGATGCTTTCAGCAGGCCGCCCTGCGGAAAGAGACCAAGCCATATGGGATAAAAACCCGGTGCAATGAAGTCGATCATCTCGATCCTGTCGACATTCTATCGAAAAAGTAATGTGACTTTTACTTTTCTGTTACCAAAATGCACAATAAAGTATACATCTTGTCAGGTTTGTTAGCGACGCGATATACTTTTAATGAATAATAAACAATTAGCGGTCATTTTAAATTGTTAATTAGGTCATGGCACATCCTATCGAAAAATAGATAATTAATACGTCTAGTTAGGTCTCGCCACCCCGAACGCAATGATATACGGTACTACGTTGACAGTTTAAACATAAACAAGCCAAGTAATAGAAGGCAGAATGTCTCAGCTTCCAATTTATAGAACCACCTTAAAATCTCCCTCATTACTTAGGGCCTCTTTACACTTCCTGATTCTAAATTACGACACACAAAAATTCATAACTCCGCTTAGAATTAACGCAAACTCTTTGTTGAGATACCGTTGGATTCGTCTTGTCAAGCTGTATCCAATTGTGATAATTTCATAAGTAGACACCCCATTTTAAAATATTCTCTATATATGCTAAATCAATGAGGCGATATGCTGACCCTTGGCATACTATACACTACACAGAAGCATTAACATATATAAAATACAATATACCACACAGAAGCAGTAAATTATATAAAATATTATGTATTATGCATTCACACAGAGCTGTACATTATATAAAATAATATATATCATACAGAGTCGTACATTATATAAAATACAATATATCACACAAAACTGTCATCATCATCATCATCACCATCATCATCATCATCATCTTCCACTTCTGCCGTCAAGCTTCGTCGGGAGGAATAATTTGCGTTCCAACGCCCAGTGGGCGGTACTGGATAGTGTCATTCCGTGTGGTTTTACAATGTCTTTGATGTCGCCAATCCACTTTCTTCTTGGGCGTCCTCTTGGTCTCGTCGCAGATGATCTTTGATGTAAGGCCAGTGATGGTAGTTGTTGGTGTTGCATTCTAACGACATGGCCAAACCACTTGATCTTCTGTCTTTCAATAAATGTGGCACAAGGTGTTGATCCCACAGTCTGTCTGATAACAGCATTTCTTACTCGGTCTCGGATTGTTAAGTTGGAAGCTCTCCTCAAGCATCTCATCTCGCAGGTGTTGATTTTGCGAAAGTGTGATTTGAATAAAGTCCAGGTTTGAGATTGGTAGCATAGGGTTGGTGTGAATATGCTGTTTATTATCTGTCGTTTTGCGGACATGGGTATATTTGGATGTTTCAGTAAGGGTGATAGTTGATATGTAAGTGCACTAGCTTTTGACATCTGATTTCGATTTCTCTGTCCAATCTGCCATCTTCTGTGATCATACTTCCAAGATATTTGAATTCTTTAACTTGTTTCAGAGTTGTGCTATTTATCTGTATACTTAGTGGGCCCGTCGATCTGCTAACTTGCATTACTTCGGTTTTGGCTGTGTTTATACTCATATTGTATCTGCTGCAGGTTGAACTCAGATTATTAATATGATTTTGTAGTCTGCCCTCACCGCTGTAAAACAGGCACTGATCGTCTGCAAATAGAAGTTCATTTATTTCCTGTGGATCAGTTGTTTCATCTGGAGTAAAGAGTTCTAAATTTTCTGAATCTGTTCTGTCAAGACTGCTTCTTTGGATATTCTGTCCATGTAGATATTAAATAGCAGAGGAGAGAGCACACATCCCTGTCTCACTCCTGTATTGACTGTGAACATATCTGATATACCTTCTTGTGTTCTTACTGCACTTCGGCTCGAGTGGTACATGGCTATGATGTTTTCTAGCAATTGTCCTTGTATCCCATAGTCTTCAAGGATGGTCCATAATTTGTATCTGTCTACTCTATCGAAAGCCTTTTCCTGATCTACAAACACAATATTCTGCTGATCACTATATTCGATAGTTTTTTCACATATTTGTCTAAGTGTAAATAGCGCATCAATGCAACTTTTACCTTTCCGAAAACCGAATTGTACTTTGCTTAACTGTTGTTCAACTATTGGTCTAGCTCTTTGTTCCAATAGTTTTGCGTACATTTTCCCTATATGGCTCAGGAGTAATATACCTCTGTATGTTTCACACTCTCTCATTTTGCCTTTCTTTTTCCATGTTGGTACTATTATTGCTTGATGCCAATCATCTGAGACTTTTCTTTCTTCCTATGCTATATTGAAAAGTCTTGTTAGCCATTTAACTCCTGTTTTCCCACAGGCCTGAATAGCTTCTGTGGTTATTCCATCTGGACCCGGCGATTTGATATTAGGACTTTTCTGTATAACTGCTTTGACTTCTGCAGGTATGAAATTTGGTTCTTGTTGTTCATGACTTTTAGGCACAAAAGTGAGGTTTTCTATGTTATGTGTGGGGTTAAGTAGTTCTTGAAAATATTCTGCCCACCTTGCTAGTCTTTGTTGTGGATTAAATATTGGTATACCTCTTTTGCTGTTTATGATGGTGGTTGGGTTGTAGCATGCATCTCTGTTTCTCATTGTATTGACACGTTTATAAAATCCCCTTGGGTAGTCTTTGCTAAGGGTCGCCATCTGTTCGCCATAGATTCTCCAGGATTCATCTTTAGATGCTCTAATTGTTCATTTAGGCATTTCGTCGTGCAATTCTATAAGTAACAGTCTTGTTCAGATGTGCTTGTGATCCATTTTTATTAATGTTACTTTCTTTTTGAATATGCTATCTTTAACTTCGTTGTTCCACCAAGCTGTTCTTAATATTTGGTCCTGCCCTACTTTCTCTGTTCCACATTTACTTTCCAGTGTGTAGAGCATGGCATACTTGAACATTTGCCCATTCCTTATCTACACTTGAGCAGTCATCAGGGATGTTCTTATGTAGGTTTTTTTCTTCTTTTTTTTTTGAATTCGTCTTTAACCGTATTTTCCTGTATGTTGGAATCTTTTTTTTTTTTAATTATGACTGGTTTGTGATCAGTATCAACGTCTGTATTTGGGAGTGCTCTTGAATCTAAATAGTAGCCTTCTGTCTGATTTCCTAATTAGAATAAAGTCAATTTGAGATGCTTGGTTTATGTCATTTCATTTATACCAGGTTTTGGTGTGGCTACGACGATGTTGAAAAAAACTGTTTGCTATTATTAGTCCATGTTCCGAGCATATGTTGAGTAGATGTTGACCATTGCTGTTACAGTCAGTCTATGTGTCGCTGAATGGTCCCATGCAATCATCCCACGGTGTTCTTCGTGTGCCTATTCGTCCGTTAAAATCACCCATCACAATAAGTTCAACTGTCTCCCTGACATTATTTAAAGTATCTGCAAGTTTGTCAAAATACTCGTCTTTGTCTTCGTCGCTGTGAATGTCGTTAGATGTGGCGTATGTTTGTATAACAGTTGTTGTTCTATTTCCTTCTTTGATCTGTACTAGTATTATCCTTTCCGATATAAATTTAGTAATGATAATGGCTTTCGCTTTTTCTGGATGAAACAAAACACCCCACCCCATGTTTAGCTGTAGCTCGCTGGTCGACGCCACTCCATATAATAACGTAACCTTTATGTGTTCGTTTTGTGTTCTGCCCTTTTTTCCTAGTATCTGCAAGTCCTAATATTTGAATATTTGATTTTTTTTTCATAAACTCTACGAGAGCTGGTTCCTTATTTACACAAAGCCGTACATTATATAAAATAATATATATCATACAGGGCTGTATACTATAAAAAATACTATATCCCACACAGAAGCTGTAAATTATATAAAATATTATACATCACACAGAGCTGTACATTATATAAAATAATATACATCGCATAACACTTGTACATTATATACAGAAATACTATATACCCACACGAGCTGTACATTAATAGAAAATAATATTATTCACACAGAGACCTTACATTATATAAAATAATATATTAACCACACAGAGCCGTACATTATGTATAGTATAATAGTAATATATATTATATATATATATATATATATATATATATATATATATATATATATATATATATATATATATATATTATATATATATCTTATATATAAATTAGGATCTCCGTCTGTCTGTCTGTCTGTATGTATGTATGTATGTCCTTTATACGTTCGCGAACGGCCCATCCGATTGAGATGAAATTTTCTACACGCCTTCCTTTCATTCCAGCGCTGCCAACTGTCGTATTTTTTTTCTTCTTCCTCCTCCTCCCTCCTCCCATTCCCAAAATACGTACGTAAATATATGATGATGATGATGAAAGAATCCCCGAACCAAAACGCCAGGGAAAGGGAAGAAAATGACGTGACTACACAGAATCGTCACACGGCAATCATCATCATCATCAAGTGCCGTGCCGGCTGGCGTAGGCGTTCAACTCTGCTGCTGATATATATGCCTCCATGCCACGGCAATATCAATAACAATTCATCTTTTTACGTGTAAGGAAGTTATCTACAGTCGTGTAGAAGGGAAGAACAATCAATGGAAGGACCGACATCACAGAACCTAGACGAGTATGAATTCGGAATGGCAAACTCCCTCCTCCTCTCTTCTCCTCCTGCCTCTACCTCCTCCCCTCCTCCTCCCTCTACCTCCTCCCTCCACCCTCCTCCTCTTCCTCCTCCCTCTACCTCCTCCCCCTCCTCCCTCTCCCTCCTCCTTCTCCCTCTTCCTTCTCCCTCTTCCTCTCCCCTCCTCCTCCATCCTCCTCCCTCCTACTCCCTCCGCCTCCTCCCTCCTCCTCCTATACCTCCTCCCTCCTCCTCCCTCTACCTCCTCCCTCCACCCTACTCCTCTTCCTCCCCCCTCTACCTCCTCCCTCTCCTCCCTCTCCCTCCTCCTTCTCTCCCTCCCTTCTCCCTCCTCCTCCCTCTCCTCCTACCTTCTCCTCATCCCTCCTACTCCCTTCTCCTCCTCCCTCCTCCTCCTCCTCCTTCCTCCCTCTACCTCCTCCCTCCTCCTCCTTCCTCCACATCTCTCTTCCTCCTCCTCCCTCCTCATCATTCCTCCTCCTCCTCCTCCCCTCCTCCTTCTCCTCCTCCTTCTACCTCTTCCTCCCTCCTCCTTCTCCCTCCACCTCCTCCTTCCTCCTCCTCTCTCCTCCTCCCTCTCCCTCCTCCCTCCTCCTCCTCCGCCACATGCGTTCTCCTCCTCCCTCCTCCCTCCTCCTCCTTCTCCCTCCTCCTCCCCCTCCCTCCTCCCCCTCCTCCCTCTTCCTCCTCCTCCTCCTTCACCCTCCTCCCTCCTCCTTCTCCTCCTCCTCCTCCTCCCTCCTCCTCCCTCCTCCTCCCTCCTCCTCCCTCCTCCTCCCTCCTCATCCCTCCTCATCCCTCTTCCTCCTCCTCCTCCCTCCTCCTCCCTCCTCCTTCTCCCCTTTCACCCCTCATTCTCTTAATCCCTCCTCCTCCCTCATATTCCTCCCTACTCCTCCTCCTCCCTCCTCCTCCTCTCTCCGCCTATCTCTTCCTCCCTCCTCCTCCCTCCTCCACTCTCTTCCTCCTCCCTCCTCCTCCCTCTTCCTCCTCCTCCTCCATCCTCCTACCTCCTCGCCCTCCTCTTCCTTCCTCCTTCGCCCTCCTCCTCCCTTCTCCTCCTTTCTCCTCCTCCCCCTCCTACCCCTCCCTCCTCATCCCTCCTCCTCCCTCCTCCCTCCTCCTCCCCCTCCTCCCTCCTCATCCCTCTACCATCCTCCGTCCTCCTTCCCTTCACATTCCTCCTCCTCCTCTTCCTCCTCCTCCCTCCTCCTCATCTCCCCTCCTCCTCCCTCCTCCTCCTCCTCTCCTCCTCCTCCTCTCTCCTCCTCCCTCCTCCTCCTCCCTCTACCTCCTCCTCCTCCTCCCTTCACATTCCTCCTCCTCCCTCTTCCTCCTCCTCCCCCTCATCCTCTTCCCTCCTTCTCCTCCCTCCTCCTTCTCCCTCTTCCTCCTCCCTCTTCCTCCCTCTTCCTTCTCCCTCCGCCTCCTCCCTCCTCCCACTCTCTCCTCCTCCTCCCTCCTCCTCCCTTTCCCTCCTCCTCCCT
>JACEFZ010027389.1:60000-260000 GCA_014155875.1 Cepaea nemoralis | reverse complement strand
TATATGTCCGTCTTGCTTTACCTCTGAATGACAACTGTCGACCAGATCCTCTGACCACCCCTTGCTGCTGCGTTCTCTCTAGACCATGACAGTCTATCTGTTCTTCTTCATTAATCACATGCCCCCAGAGGGCTTTCACCACATCGGCCTTATCATGCATCAAATCACACCTTAATGATACGGCACCAGCCAATCTGTCTGCCTGTTCATTTCCAACCACACCAGAGTGTCTTGGAGAAAATATACAGCGAATGATAACAACCTGCGATCTCTAAATATATGCAAACCATTCTGCACGAAGCATGCCAGTCTTCACTATTGCCAGCATGATCCGTGAGTCAGTAACAATCACAATATGCGTATAAAGTTCGTTATGCAACCAGCGGAAAGCTGCAGTAACCGCCTCCACCTCCATTCTCAGACCAGAGGTTGTGGTGTCATATGCTAAGCTCTCCTTGACTAGACATCGGCCATTTGCTTTTACTATGACACCCCAGGCACCTGTTTCGCCTCTTACAACAAAGCCATGGGTATAGATAATTACATCGCTAGGTCGAGAGTTAGTTAGTTAGTCTTTCCTCTTGAGCCTAAGGCGGCGCATAGGGCAGAAGTCCTGTCTCTCCATGCTTGGCGGTTCGCTGCTACCTGTTGTAGATCTTGGATATTTACTTGGCCATTGAATGAGCCTTCTCTAATGATGGTTCTACGCAGGGTCTCTCTTGGTCTTCCTCGTTTTCTTTTCCCTACTGGTGACCATATGAGGGCTTGGTAGGGGAGTCTTGACTTGTCCATTCTGAGTACATGGCCGATGTAGTTCCAACGGCGTCTTCTTATGAAATTGGATACTGTATCTTGCTTAGTCTCTTGTCTTATTTGCGAATTGGTTCTGAAGTCTGTCCAGTGGATGTTTAGAAGTCTTCTAAGACATTTGTTCTCAAAATTGTCTAATTTGTTTATCTAAAGCTACCGTTGATTTCCAACTTTCACATCCATACGTTAACACTGGAATCACACAAGAGTTGAAGATAGGTCGAGAGTACTCATGGAATTAATTGCTGAATATCAGCTTCCGTAACGACTGCTGGCGACTCCCTACATTCATGGCCCATTGTGATTATAACCCCACACAAGTCTGAATTTCTTTTCGTCACTCTGACCAGCTCCTTGTCTCTGCCAATCTTCTCACGTGTGCACACTTCTCTGATATTATCTTCTGCCTGAGCCATCCACGATCTTCCTCTTAGCAGCCTGTGAACCTTGGCTACATCCAGGGAATCAAGCAGGAGGTGTTCCTTGCCCACCTTAAGAGATATGACCTTGCCTGCAACACTTTGTGTCATGTTCAGCAATGCCAGGATGTATCGCATACACACAATTGGACTGTCCCTTATATATCCCAGAATCGACTTTTCTAAATACCAACTCTCTAACATAATTGCCATGGATGTAACTTCAGTGTTTATGGTCCTGGGATCTCAAACGACAATTTATCAGACAAAATTCGGGATTTGCAGAGTTATGACGATGTTCCAGAAGAATATGATATGACTGTATTTGAATAATGTAGAATGCTGTACATGAATAAATGTAGATTTTTGTATCTGAAAAAAAAAATGATATCCTCCTAAAATAAGTTCTAGTGCATCGTTTGAAGCTAAAATTAATATAATTACCGGTCTAATTTTCGGAGAAACAAGGTAGTTTAGTTACACGATCATGTTATTTGTCCATCAAGAATGAAGATGACCATTCATTTCATCCAGTGGGGTTGAAAGTATGGAGCCGTGAGTTCTAAGATGGCCAGATAAGGTCTATTTTGACTCCAAATGTTCTTTGACAATGTGGGCAAAGAATGCTTGACGTTCGAGGAGGAGGATCTCCTGCAGTGGTTTTTCTTTCCAGCCTTTTCTTCAAAGCACTTGTAGTCATGGTTGATTCACAAGTCACTGCACCCTTGCGTAATGATGTACGCCACGAATTTCGATCTTTGGCAGCAATCTCCCAGGTGTCATGGTGAATTCCAAAAGCTTTCAGTGAGATTTTCAGAGTGTCTTTAAAGTATTTAAAGAGTCCAGGTTTCACAAGCATATAGCAGTGTGGATAATACAACTGCTTTTAGACTTTCAGCTTTGTTTGCAGGCTTATTCCATTTCTGTCCCATACATTCTTATACAGTCTGCCAAAGGCCGCGCTGGTCTTGGAGATTCTTGCTTTCACTTCGTCATCAATTGTGGCGGCTTGTGACACAGTGCTGCCATGATAGGTGAATTTGTCCACAACACTTAGTCTATGATCATTCACTTTGATATTCGGCACAGTGTGATTATTCCCTGGAGCTGGCTGGTACACAACTACAGTCTTCTCCAAGTTGATATTGAGCCCAAATTTGGCACAGGCATATGAGAAAGCTGAAACATCGTGTTGCATGTCTGCCTCTGAATTGGCATATAGAGCGCAATCATCAGCAAACAGGAGCTCTCTGACGGTGTCGCTGTTAATTTTGGTTTTGGCTTTCAGCTTTCGGAGATTGAACAACTTTCCATCCATGCGGTAGTTGATGTCTATTCCAATGTCGTTGTTCTCAAAGGCATTCGTCAGCATAGCTGAAAAAATCAGTGTTGGTGCCAGGACACATCCTTGCTTCACTCCATTGGTGACAGGAAAGGGCTCAGAAAGTTCACCATTTTCCGGTACTCTTGCCTGCATGTCATCATGATATAGCCGCACTATTTGGACAAACTTTCGTGGACAGCCATATTTTGCCATAATCTTCCACAGTCCTTCTCTGCTGACTGTATCATAAGCCTTGGTAAGATCAATTAAAATGGTATACAATCATACAGATTGACGGATGAACATACATATAGTTGATATTCTACAAAACCATAATGTAATACACGGATAAATGGGAATATTCTTAAACGAATGAATCGGTACAAATATCTCGAAACAGTTATAACATCTGATGGGAGATGTCTTGAAGAGATAAGAACAATAATGCCATGGCGAAAGTAGTCTTTTGCAAGATGAAATACATACTGACCAATATTATAATGTCAGTTGCAACGAGATAAAGAATGTTGAAATGCTACAAAGAACCGATGATTTTGTATGGAAGTGAAATGTGGGCAATGAGCAGACGAGCTGAAAAACATCTGATGGCAGTGGAAATGTGGCAATGTCGAGACAAGAACACGGAGCTCATCTACGACACTGTGATCGGTGAGATGGAAAAACATGACAGAACACGGTTATCGGCATGACACATAATGATTAACATTCAGACAGAATGATGGACAGATAAATGGATTAGCCATTTAGTGATATTTGGATTGATGAAGGAATGTTGAAATTGATTAATGAATTGATATATGGCTGGACAACCGTAACACAGGCATACAGGTAAGGTAGCTATTGACGATGTGGGTAGGTAGCCATGAGAGCTGTTAGGTGGTCAATAAGGGGGATATATAGATGGGTAAGCAAATAGTCAATCTAGTAGATAGATAATTGGGTATAGCAGAAAGGTGGGTACGTGCGTATGTGGGTGGGCAGGTGTTTGGTATGTTGGTGTACTAAAGCTCCTTGTAACAATGTTATTTGTAATGTGTATAATGGATACCTTAAGTTCGAAAATTGTCACAAGTAATATTGTTTATTTTACATTATATGCACAAATTACCACTAAATGACGTAACATCCAGGGCCATTAAATCCGTGAACTTACCTCAGTGTAGACCAAACGATACATTGTGAGAAGCCTCGCAAATAAGACATTAAAAGGGCGACAGAATTCCTGATGTAGCTGGTTCACATCGTAACCAAGCAGACACTGATTTATTTGGTTGTTTCGGGATTTGAGGTGTTAAAGATTGAGCACAACCCACTACTGGCAACGCTGATCGTATTCCGGTACGAACCTAAGGTATTGTCAGCGTCAGATTGGAAGCACTGGACTCGAGTTTCGCTCTTGTTTGAGCTCGGCAGTAGTGCAAGGAGGCTTCCATGATTGCAGAGTCGACACACAGCGCTCTAGTACTGGGCCCGAGATCGAACCCCGGATCACTAGCGTGTGAGGTGGGTGTGTAAACACTAGACCATGCGGCTCACGCTAGACGCGACCAAATTGCATGATAATGATCATATGAGATGCCTTCTTCTGCGTTCATCTGGAGAGTTTTTGCAGACTTGATTGCGTTGTGCCTGTTTACAGCAGAGCTGCGTTCTTGCGCCGTTAGGCCGACACATCCGACTTCTGCGGGCATTTGTTGACCGGGTTAACCTTCCCGGGGTTTCGCAGGACGTTTGACTCTCACTGTTGTGGTGTTATTCCCCATCCCAGCTGGCCCATTTAGAACATCCGAAGCTTCCAAATGTTGTTGTATGTAGCCGGGGCGGGGTTGGGGTTAGCGCCTAACCTTGCATAAATATTCCAATGGCTCGTGCATTCATCACCTATGCAGCAAAAGTCCAACTCCTGGCCTTCTCGTGGCGGAACTGTTTTAACTAACAGGTGAAGGGGCGGGGGCGAGTCACTGGCGCCGAGAAATAACCAGAACGCTCTAGATGCGTATGCACGTACATGCATGCGCAGACATGTGTGTGTGTGCCTACACACCTAAACTTGAGTAAGACCACAGTCTGCTCCAGCAAAGGAAATGTGCTGACCAGCCAGGAGGCGCACCACATAAATCAGGATGCCACGCAATCACGCGTAATGAAATATGTCGACTACTGCTAAATGTGATGGTGCTCGCCCTGCTTTGGACCCCCAGGCAGGAGCAGTGCCGGGCCCTATGCCTCGAAAGCGTCCAACCATAACTACTGGAGGTCCATCTCAGATGTCCTGTGGAACCAGGGGACATGAGAATAGTGCGTCTGGCCATACCAAACAAGGACTAAAAATAATGCACTGGAATGTGGAGGGAGTCAGCAACAAACAAATAGAACAAGAAAACATCTTGGACCAAGAAAAAGTAAGCTTATGTTGCTTGAAACTCACCTCAACGAAATTATAGCCTTCAAAATCAGAGGCTACCAGTGTTACCGATCTGACCGAAAGGACAGGCGAAAGGGTGGGATACTGACCCTTGTAAAAAATAACATCATGGCTTCTCAAATTGAAGTTCACATGGAAGGGGCTGAGTATCAGACACTTAAACTTAAGACAGGCAATACAGACCTTTCATCCTGATCAATTACTACTGTCCGAGTGACCGCCCACATTAAAAGAAAAAAATGATTGTGTGTGGCGACTTCAACAGCAACTCGCAGAGCTGGGGCTATGATCATATGGAGGAGAGAGACTGGAAAGACTGGCAGGATGAGAATAGATTCATCTTGATTAACAAGCCGTCCGACCCACATACTTTCTACTCGAGATCATGGCACACTACAACTACGCCTGACCTGGCTTTTCATTCACCAGACCTGGAGTGGAACATTACACGAATTGTTGGGAAACAACTTTGTGGCAGTGACCATCTGCCAGTCTTTCTAACTGTATAAAATGAGTTTGTAAATGAAAGCAGCACCCTCTCGAGGTGGAACTACAAGAAAGCAGACTGGGCAATATACAAGCATCGCACCAGCATACTGGTTAGAAACCTGAACACTGAGAAAGACATAAAGAAAGTAGTTGAAGAATTTGGGAAATGCATACTACAGGCAGCACGAGAAACAGTACCAAGAGGAGCCCGTAAACATTATAAACCCTACTGGAGTAGTGAACTGGAACAGTTGCATAATGATGTGGAAGTGTGTAGAAGGCAAGCAGAAGCCAACCCCAGCCAAGAGCACCACAATAAATACCAGCACGCAAAAGACAAATTTCAAAGGGCCAAGCTGCAGGCCAGACGGAAAAGTTGGCAGGAGTAAACAGAGACTCTGAACTTTGAAAGAGACACAAGGAAATTGTGGAAGCTAATGAAACAACTTAACGATACGGCACAGGGAGAAACTCAAAAAATTGCACTACATAAAGACGGAAACATCGTAACATGAAAGCAAGCAGCTGACCATTTTGCGGACTCATACCACAAGATATCCCAATATCGAAATTTGTCCAGAGAAACAACAAGAGATCCGAGAGAAATGGCAACATAGAGGACAGAATGAAACAGTGCATGAGGTTCTGGAGGCACCTATCACAATCAACGAACTGGAGCTAGCCATATCAAAACTGAAAATGAGAAGTCATCAGGAGATGATGGTATCTCCAATGAAATGATCAGGAACCTAGGAACAGAGGCCAAAGCAAAGCTGTTGCAGATCTTCAATAACAGCTGGACCTTAGGCAGTGTTTCACAAGCCTGGAGTGAAGCAGTCATGATAAATAAATAAATGTTTGCATATCCTTTACAGGACATTGCTGTCAACATCGGCATCTTTCAGCTGATTGTTGATTTCTTGGCAAGATTACGCTCAGTAGTTTGCCATTGCTTTCTGAGCGGCCGGCTCACATACCCCTAAGTTCTCACCGTCGTCACGTTACTTACGAGAGTATACGAGATTACGGAGAAAAGTCGCTAACCTCTAGGCCAGGAAGCCGGCAACAATCATGATACTATTCCTAAAATCAGGGAAAGATAGTTCCATTGCCTCTAGCCACAGACCAAGTAGCCCTGCCAGCTGTCTCTGCAAAACAATGGAGTGCATCATCAATCACAGACTGCAGTGGTACATTGAAAGTGAAAACATTCTTGTGCCAGAGCAGGCTGACTTTAGGCAGTGCTACTCTACGGAAGATCAGACAACCTACCACTCTCAAGAAGTTGAGGATGCATTCCAAGAGAAGAAGCTGGTGCTTGCTGCATGGATAGATCTGAAGAAAGCCTTTGACAAAGTCTGGAAAGAAGGTCTGACGAAGAAACTGAGAAACTGTAAAGTCAATGGAAGAATGTACAAATGGGTGAAAGCATACTTGTACAACAGAAGAGCCCGAGTACAGATAGACGGACTCAAGATCAAGAAAGTACTACTGCGCCACGGTGTTCCCCAGGGCGGATTCTTGTCCCTCACACTTGTTCTAATCTTCATCAATGATCCTGTTGCTAATCTACCGCATGGAATTAAAGCGACAATGTACGCCGATGACCTGGTTCTATGGAGCACAAATGAACATGCATCAGTGGTCACCAGATTACTATAAAGAGCTCTAGACACATTTGCTGCATGGGCAAATAGATGGTGTGTCAGCATAAACACTGACAAGTGCAGCACCACCTCTATTTACCCTCTCTCCAAAACAAAAGACAGGCATCATCCAAATACATGGAATACCACTTAGAGAAGACCAAGAGCAAACATACCTTGGAGTTACATTTGATTGCAGGCTGACATGGAGAAAGCACATCAACAAAACAGTAGCAAAAGCCAGAAGAAAATACCCATGGGGAGCCAGTGGGAAAATACTTAGCAACGTTTATCAACAGAGCATACGACTAGACCTGGAATACGGTCAACTGCGTGGTGTTCGGCATCAAACACCACACTACAAGAGCTGGACAAGATGCAAAATGAAGCACTTAGAGTCACCACAGGAGAGATGAGATCAACCCCTATAGTGGAGATTGAGAAGATGGGGAGGACACTAGCGCTGAGAGAGCGCAGTGATACGAAAACGCTAATACAAGCAGAAACGTTCCTAAGCTTGCCAGGCCACCCTATGAAGAACAGATTTGAAAACCTAGCTATGGGGCGGTTGAAAAGAAGCAGTTTTATCCACCAAGCCAAACGACTCTGCAGAGAAACCACTGATCTGCCCACAGTTGGTATCCCCCTGAAAACTATACCAGAGCGAACTCTATGGAAAGGAGAACATAGACTATCGTTACAAATCCAGAAAAAGTGAGAGGAATATTTGACAAGGAAGAACAGAACAGTGTACAGCGCAGAACAGCCACTCTCAGCTTCCTTGATGAAGAATACCCACAGGACCTCTGGATCCGAGTCTACACAGATGGGTCAGCACAAAATGCTGTTCAAAATGGTGGAGCGGGAGTGTACATAGAATACCCAAATAATACTAGGGACACAGCCAGAGTACCAATAGGAAAGTATTGCCATAGCTATGATGTTGAAACTGAGGCAATCAAGATAGCAACAGAGAAATTACTAAATACCAGCAATGGTACACAACCTGTGGTGCTATTGACAGATGTAAAATCAACACTCTAGGTGCTCCTGTCTGGGAAATTGCCAGTACTAAGGACACTACTTTCTGAACTTAGCAGTCAGCATAAGGTCACCATACAGTGGATACCATCCCACTGTGGAATACCTGGAAACGAAAGAGCTGATCGATTGGCTACGGAGGGAGCAAAAGAAGAAAAGCCTGATGTGCCCGTTACATACCACCAAAAGAAAAGAATGATCACATCAGTCAGAAAGCCACTTAAACCTACTCAAGATGACTACCACATTATGGACAGACCAGAACAAGTCATTATTATGCGCCTCAGAACAGGACACAATAGATTACGCAACCACATGTATACAAAATTCAAGATTGGCGAATCAGCCATGTGCACATGTGGTTTGGCGTCGCAGACAGCAGAGCACATACTCCAAGGCTGCCCAAATTACAACATGTCTAGGCAAACCTTCTGGCCTAGAGAGACGACAGTGGAAGATAAACTCTATGGACCGTTGGGTGAACTAAAAAAGACAGTTAAATTCACACAAGAGACAACATTGCAGTAATAGATATATTTCAAGCGAACGAAAGAAGAAGAAGAAGAAGAAGAAGAAGAAGAAGAAGAAGAAGAAGAAGAAGAAGAAGAAGAAGAAGAAGAAGAAGAAGAAGAAGAAGAAGAAGAAGAAGAAGAAGAAGAAGAAGAAGAAGAAGAAGAAGAAGAGGCAAAGACATCCCGGTCAGCCCTCAAGGGAAGGCAGGGGCAGACCATGGGCATTCCCCGCCATTCCATAATTGCAGAGCCGACACACAGCGCTCTGGTACTGGGCTCACCCAAGGAATCGTCACGTCCTACACATGGCTGCTTAGCCTCACTTCCGTATATTGGGCCCTCCGTTCACCACAGGCTGTTCCTCCGGAAACCAGAAGAATGCAGTCTGCAGATGACATCCACACACTGAGCTTTCGATTCGGACTTTCCACGTAATAGATTAGCTAACCAAGCAATATTCCATTTCGTGCCACTAGAAAACTTTTTCCACCTTTGATGACGCCCACACAATGAGCATTAGATTCGAACATTCCACATAATGGATTTTCTACCCAAGCAATATTCCATTGCGTGCCACTGGCACGTTTTTTTCCACCTTATATGACGCCCACACAATGAGCTTTTGATTCGGACTTTCCACGTAATGGATTTTCAGCCAAGCAAATATTCAATTTCATACTTCTGGGGCGCTTTTGCTACCGACATACCTGTGGTATGAAGTATAGCATTCTAAGTACTTCTTCATGCCCCTTTCGATGTCAACCTGAATGTAGTTAAAGTAAGCTGCAGTCAACTTGAGCTTGTTGATATCTCTATAGAGCTTGTCCTAAAATGAAGCAGGTGTGGGCCAAAATATCTTTCTCTGTTCTGCATATATTGGGCACTCCTGCAGCAAATGTCTAGCTGTCATTTTACCAGTTTCACAATTACATTGATCGGTATCTCCTATCTTTAGT
This sequence comes from Cepaea nemoralis, assembly GCA_014155875.1. Lineage (NCBI taxonomy): Eukaryota > Metazoa > Mollusca > Gastropoda > Stylommatophora > Helicidae > Cepaea > Cepaea nemoralis. The sequence continues at coordinate 250,357 of JACEFZ010027389.1, read as the reverse complement.
TTATTGAACAAGTGGTTATTTCAGCCTGTTATGTCCTGTGCGGAGTCTGAAGATTGCTACTTGTTCTCTTCGGTCGGGTTTGTAATATGCATCATCCTTCTGGTGGCCCGGATGCTCTGATTCCCATTTGGTTCTATAAGTGCTTTTTATCAACCTCTTTGCCTCATTATAGGTTATGTCTATGTCAGGCTGATGTAGTCGTCCACCCTCTTTTGCCAGTCTGTCAGCCTCTTCATTTCCAGGTATATTGCAATGTGATGGGATCCACTGTGTTACAACTTTTGTGGATTCCTGACCTAGTCCATGGAGTGCTGCTCTTAAGAATGCTAGTTCTGTGCTGTTTTTGCTCTTCAGTATTGAGACAGCTGACATTGCATCTGTGAAGATTGCTGTTTGCTTTTCTTTATTTTCCTCCATCAAGGGCATTTACGTTTGCAGTTTTCAAAGCCTCTATCTCTGCTTTGAAGTTACTTGAAGATTTTCCAGTTGCCACTGTCTGTTGTTTTTTTTTTCACTCTATTTTTTTAAATTTAGGAGAACCGCTCCTCCTCCATTTTCTATTGAATTTTTGGCTGATCCATCTGTATATGCATGGGTCCAATTGCTGCTTGGGTAATGTTCTTTTATGTAGTTTATGGCTATTTTTCCTTCTTTCTGTTTCATTCTGAGTGTTCTTTTTCTCAATACCAGGAATGTTTTCTATCATCTCAGGCAGTTGCTGCTGTCTCCAAGCTGGGAAGTTGTGTGCATTGTAAATGGGTTTGACTGTTGATATATGTTAAGTATAGGATCTGTTCTAATCTTTCGTTTTGCAGTTTCTACAAAGATGCTACCCTTCAGTCTTATCTTCTTAGGAATAATGTTGGTGAAAGAACTCCTGCTTGGGGTACACCTTGCTCTAACAGCATCTTTTTGCTGTTTTGACCTTGTACTTTTGTCCTGGCAGTTCTGTTCTCAAGGTAGTGGCTGACACTGTCAACAACCTGAATTCATACAAGCATGCGGTCCCTTCATTCACACCTCATAATTACAAACACATCGTCGTGTGAATGGAAGATCAAGATTCACGCTTTATTATATATATTACAGAGCTCGTCTTACGAGCATACACAACTAGCATTCAACACTCAAATACATTCTCCTAATGTTCGCTACGTATAACTATGCCCTCTCTAAACTACACAACTGGCGAGGGTAAACACAGAGGTCCTGTCACTCTGACTGTCCGTCCCAGTCTGCCTGAATTCACATGTCCAGTCCAGCTCCTCGTCCCCCGTTCTCGTGCGGTCCGTCGTACGGCGTGCTGGTTCACTTGCCACGTAGTTTAGTGGTCCAGTCCTCTTAGCCTACAGCTGTACTAGAGTTCAGTCTGTTTACGGGTAATCCCCGTGCCTACTGTACTCTGTCCTATTTCCCTGTCCTATATGTCCTCGTCATGTCCTAGTTATGACACATGCGTCCTGTCTAGGTCTGGTCCTAACACTGGTTTGGAGTTCTATCTCCTTCTACTGTCTCTTTCTATCTATACTCTTGTACATGGTCCTTATTATGTCCTGTCTCTGTCCTTTACTTTCCTCCGTCCTTGTCCTACTTCTATCTGTCTCTATCCTACTTCTATCTATGCCTATCCAGCATCTTGACAGACACATGTGTACATTTTCCCACAAACTTGCATTTTTTGCAGTTTTACTTTCAGTCCTCCCTTCCATACTTTATCAAATGCTTTTTCTAAATCTATCCAGACTGCTAGTGTGTGCTTTTTCTCTTGGAAGACATCCTCTGTTTCCTGAGCTGTATAGGTTATTTGATCTTCAGAGGATCTGTACTTTATGAATGATGCTTGGTGTGGTGTTAAGAGTTGGTTTTCTTCCAGAAGACATGTTAGCCTGCCATTGATAATGCGTTCCATTAATTTTCCCACACAGCTAAGTAGACTGATAAGTCGATAGCCATTTGGTTCTTCCAGGTCTTTTCATTTCTTTGGGACTGATATTAATATAGCTTCCTTCTATGCCTGTGGGACCGTTCCTCTCTTCCAGCTGTAATTTAGGACTGCTAGTAGCTTCCTTTTTGCTTTAGTGCCTAGTCCTATTAGTATTTCATTTGTGATTCCATCCTTTCCTGGTGATTTCTACTTTTTTAGGGTATTCATTGCCTGCTAAATTTCTTCCATTTTTAGATTTGCCATCATATATTCTGCTGCCGATTCTGTATTACTATGATGTGTCTGTTTATCTTTGATTGTTTTCTTCTGTTCGGTTGTAATATCAATGTGATTTACACTAGAATAGTGTTCCATTAGTGCATTTGCAGCCTTGCTTTCCTGTAAACAAGGCATTTCATTGTTTAAGTGTTATTTGTTAGTTTCTGAGTCCTTCATTGTTCATAGCTTTCACTAGTTTCCATAGTTTGTTTCCAACCATGTCAAAGTTCAGGTTTTCTGGGTTTTGTTTCCCTCTAACGATCTCTTGTTGTTTGATTTACTGTTCTTTTATATTTTGCTGAGATGGCTTTGGGAGAGATGTTCGCTTCAGTTGTTTGTTCTCTCCCTGCTGTCTTCCTGGCATCTTCACCTTTGTCCTCCAAAATTTGTAGTTATTTCAGCCAAAACTTTTGCCTCCTTTTGGAACAAATTTCAAAATTCATTTTTCAAAGCTTGAATTGGTCTGTGGTTCAAACCAAGCCTTGGCCTTTGGTTTTGGGGTGTCTTCCTGTGCAAACGTTTTGGGTTGAGTAGAAGTGGGGTAAACCATTTTTCCAGAGTGAAACTATTTTTCCCCTCCCTTTTTGAGAGAATAGTTTAAAGTCCCCATTTCCCACCCCTTATTCCCTGTTCATGTAATATTGGGTTACCCCCTTCCCCTTTCTGAAGCTTTAAAATCCCCCCCGATAATTTTAAACATTTTGTGGCCAAAATTTTATTTTTCATTTTGAAAGTGTAGGTCCTACTTTGGGTAATAAGATTTAAACTTTTTTGGGCCTTTATCTTTTTTATCAACCCAAATTTCCGTTTGGTTTTCAAGGCACAACATTAAATTTTCAAGGATTGTTTTCTGTAAAGTAAATTTAAAATTCTCCCTTTGTTCCCTTGGGTCAAACGTTTTTTGCCCCCTATATTTACAAATTCGCGTGGGCGGAAAGGTGTGCCTTTAATGCCAAAGGCCCCTCTAACTTTTTAAAGAAAACGTTTGTAGGGGGCTTTTTTTAGCCCCTTGGCAACCAACGTATATGTTGGTGGGGGTGTTGGTCCGTTAATTAGTTGATAGTTATTCATTTTAAAAAAATTTTTCCCTAATTCAGAATTTTAAAAAAATTTTTTTAATTTTCCTCTTCACTTTTTTAAGAAAAAATTGCATGTTTAAGGGGAAATTAATATCCTTTTTAAACACAAATTTTAAACATTAATTTTTTTTCCCCCTTCCCCGATATGCAAGTCTGTTTCGCTACCAACTTGTCCTAGTCTGCACACGTCATCGTCACTGACACAACTTAAATTCTATTCACTATTTAATGGCTAGTAAACTTAGTCGAGAGCCGTGGATGAGTGTTTTTAGCTTGAACTTTCGTCCAAGCCACACTTCTGACACCACATTAATCCTTGCCTGTCAACAACTCATGTGTCAGGCATCATCGGATTACTTCTTCCACACCATACAAGAAACTTGCAAGTCGTGTGAAAGGAATTGAATGGTACATTTTATTGCCGTTGGCTCTTTACAAGTACATTCCAGTCGCTATCAAACCACACACAAAGCCACAGAATTGCCTATCACTAGTTTCCTAAACCCTATTGCTAATCTCTATCTATTTGGTTACACAAAACTCCTATCAATATCTAACGATCTGCTCTCTACAATGTCAGTCCCCGGTCTGACTAGTTGGCTCGCGTGGTTACACACCACGCGGAAGGACCTTGACATGTCCTTCGGCTTTCTGCGTGCCGTGATGCTTGGCACGCTGACATTAGCTGTCTTTGGTTGAGTAGCATTCGTGGCGATCCCGTATGCGTGATTCTGTCGTGACCAGAGTGCTAGCTATCTGTTCCACGTCTCCGTGTCTCTTGAGAGAACTAGTTAATAGTCCCCCATTCTAACACCTACCCCGCCCTTATATCGGGGCACTGTATCACTGTAACTATTTGAGGTTGACCACTCTTCCCTTATGCTGCAGTCTTTGACAGTAGTTCTTCAGTTCTGTATGGTTTGTAATTTTTCCTCGCTGCTCTTGGAATGGACTCGGTGGCCGCCTATATTATTATCTATCCCAATTAGCTCGTTTGTAATTCCGGCGAGGCAAAAGCTTTTGCTCCTGTGGAACATGCATATTCATTACAAGCTTGATTGGTCTGTGGCCAATACCAAGCACTTGGCGATCGATTTTGTGGAGGATGTCTCCTGTGCAGAACGTTAAGTCTCGAGTAGAAGTGGTAAACCATCTTCCAGAGTAGAAGCTCAGTGTGTCATCCGCTTTGTTGAGTAGATGGAGATTTAAGTCCATTTCCCAGTCCTCAACTTCATCTCCTCTGTTGTCAGTATCTGGGTATCCCCCATCTTTCTGAACGGCTATTAAAGTCTCCGACAATAATGCAGTTTGTGTCAGTTATTTTCATGTTTGAAAGTGTACGGTCCTTATCTGCTGGGCTATACAGATTTTAAATTCTTATTTTCGCGTCCTTTATCGTTATATCAACACTTATAATTTCCGTTTGGTTTTCAGAGGTCACAGACACTTCACTGCAAGGTATTGTGTTTCGTGTAAGTATTAGAACTTCTCCTTTGTGTCCTTCGCGGTCGAAACGTGTGCCCTGATATCCTCTGACTGAGAATCTGCGATGGGCGTTGAGGTGTATCTCTTGAATGCATGCCACATCTATTCTATCTTTATGAAAACGATTTGTTAGGGGGACTTTCTTGTTAGAAACACCTTCGGCATTCCACTGTAGTATGTTGAGTGTTCGGGGTGTTTGGTCAGTTAGTTAGTTAGTCGACAGATCATCCTCATTGTACATCGAAACATTTAGTCCATAAGTGCTCAGATTCCCTCCTCAGCGTGTAGCGGCTCACGACACCAGTTCTGTGTTGGTTTATTACTCTTTTTTGGCTTCTTGCGTAGTGTTCTTGTTTGACCACGCATCCTTTAACTTGATATTCTCGCAGCCTGTTCTCGCAACCATGGTTGTAGATTCCCAGTCATCGCTTGGTTCTCGTAAACGACTTACTTCTCGTAGAGCATTCAGAATGTCTGCCTGGTTCATGGCTCGTCCGCCTTCCACAGTAGCCCTACCTGCAAGTCTGTTAGTCTGCTCATTCCTTTTTACACTCGCATGCCCTGGCACGAAGATGAAGCTAATATTTGCCAGCCGAGACCGCCCCAGAGACAGAAGCCACTCTCTTCGGATCCACCCCATCTCTATCCTCCTGAGCATACTCATTAAGTCACTAAGGACACATGCCCGATTGAATGTCCGTGTCTCGAGCCATGTTATTGCTTTACTTACTGCCATGACTTCTATAGTCAGGCTGCTTGTGTTCAAAGCAAAAGCACCAGACTCTTCCTTCACAATTTTCCCCCGGCTTGAGCCGTAAAGGCCCATGAACTTCTCACTCCTCGGACGACAGACCCATCCGTGTAGATGACAGTATTGTCCTCTAAAGAATTCTCGAAGATCAGAACCTGTACTTCCGCCTCCAAAGCAACTGGATTTTCATGTCTTCATTTCCTGTCTAGTTGGATGCACACTTAAAAGGATGTACAGAACTCTGTTGGCACTTGTACCCACTCCTCGCCAGGTTCTAAATCCTCAAATGAACACACCTGCTGAAGAATGTCTTCGACTTGACCCATCCACGATTTTCCTCTTTTTACTGATTACCTGCCAAACAAAACAGCGGTCCTGACCAAACAGAAATTCAAGGCAGAAAATTTGAACTAGGGGTGTGTCACAATAATGCTTTTAAAATGGTTAAAATGGTAGCAGATGCATTGTATTACATATCAAATTAAAGAGGATTGCACAGGGAACCTGACAGTGTTAATAATTAATTGATAGGTTACAAATATTATGACAATAATGAGAGTTTTAGTAATAACAATTGAAATTAAAGTGTTAAAAATTATGAAAAAAATTCACTTACCAAGGCGTTATTTTCTATCCGAAGCCGCTAATCCAGTTAAATTTAGTGATTTATGTCACACACACCACTTGTGTTCAAGAATATCACAAGAACTGCTCCATAACACGAATAAAACACAATGAAATCATAAAATTATGAAGCACATAATTTTCACACAAAATGGAAAAGCCATCATATTCTGAGGAACTTTCACTGTTAGATTTTTTTTTATATTATGACCGTCTTCTAAATAATTATCTGACTACTGCACATGGTTCGTTTTAGAATCTTTCACAAAGTCCTTTACATCACAATAACTATAATATAAAACTGTTTAAAACGGTAATTTTATTAAAATATATGAGGTCCAGAACCAGAAGGTATTGTCACTTCGAATTTCGAATCACAACAATCAATTTTGAATCTCATGCCATGCATGTTTTCATGTGTTAGCTTGTTGGCCATGCGTGGTTTTGTACACGGACGGAAGGGAAATCTTTCGCTGTAAAGTTTAATTCAATGGGACACTAAAAATTGTGGACTGGAAAGGAGAAATTGATCAATTAAAGCACTATACATAAAAGACCTATAGGTAGGCTCTTGGGTGTCAAATTTGGGTTCCGGGACCGATCAATAGGTCTCTGGCAGAGAATCAGTTAACCTGATGCCCTTTATCTTTTCTTAATCTCGTTATGCAGTAGATGATGTGTGTTTGCGTTGACTCTGAGATAGGCACGTGCTTGGCAAGTTTGTATTTTGTCCCGCATGGTTAGAAGATCAAGAAGGTAGCGCATCGCCCTGCATGCTGTATCTCTTGTATATCCAAGAATAATGTGCATAGCTTCGTTCTGAATCCTTTCCATCCTTTCTATCTGCTTATGGCTGAGAGTCAGGATCGCCACCGCATACTCCAAAACAGAAAGGACCAGACCCTCGTAAAGAAGACATAGATGGCGCTGCTCAGTTTGTCGCTGCCATCACCCGCATTGCAGCCAAATCCCGCTTGGCCTTTGTAATCATCTGAACTACGTGCTCAGCATAAGGTAGGCTTCGATCAAGTCGTATCCCCGGGTAATTCATTGCCTGCGCTCTTCCCACCGTCTCTGAACCCAGATTTACAGTTGGCGTTCGGGTGTTGATAATATGGTTATTCAAAGAGAACCATGTCACTGTTGCCTTTGTTGGGTTGACCATTTCCCCAGCTTCAACACCAAGTAGTTCCACATCAACCTGATCTCTATCCTTACCCTGACGATACACTAAGACATCGTCTGCATACGACAATGTCTTCCTCGGTTCTATGATTTGCTCGCTGGTGATTCTCACAGTGTAGGCGTTGAACAGCACTGGAGATAATGATGATCCTTGTGGTAGTCAAGGATATATTGTTGTTGGTTCCGAAGTCTACCTGCCACATTTAATAACTATTTTCCGTTGGAAGAGGGCTGCAGCGATACAACTAAGAAGGAAAGGACTTACCTTGAGTTCAAGAAGCTAAAGCATTAAAAAATCAAATCGTAGTCGGTTATACTCGTCCTCAAGATCAATCGCTGCAGCAAATGTTTCAATGTCTGGGTGGAAACCTTCATGGACATCGTGGGCAAAATCTGCTGCATTGGTCCTGTTTCTCTTTTTGGGCGGTACCCTCCTAGGGTAGGTGGACACATATCTTGCCTCTCTAGCTGGCTTGATAATTTTCTGGCAATTAACCTCGCCAACAGCTTGCCTATTCTGCATGGTTATTACTCGATATCCCTGAATTTTTGTGTGGTCTTTGCCAGGCTTCGGTAAGGGAATCAGATAGCTGTGTAACCACTCCTCCTTGATGCTATCACTCCCTATACAGTTGTTGTACAGCTGTGTAACCACTCCTCCTTGATGCTATCACTCCCTATACAGTTGTTGTACATGTCTGCTAGTTTCTCTAGCTCGTTGTCGGTACACATATTGATGTCGTCAAATCTTATGCTATCTTACCCTGGAGCGCTGTTTTTGTTATCGTCGAAGCACAGCCTTGATTTCTTTCACTGTCACTGTATCTTCATTCGAAATGTTCTGGGCCTTGCACCTATATGAGGTGACCTCCTTGGCAAGATTTCGGCCTCTCATGTATGTCTGGTTGCTCTGCTCTAGATAGCGTTCGAAGAGGGCTTTGCCCTTGTTCTCGTCAGTCCTCTGCCAGATGAGGTCAGCACCTTGGAAGTCAGGAATACTCTTATTCTTGACTACACCACTCATGCTTTTATGTAGTCGCCAGAACAATTTCAGTGACTTGTCTGTGCTTACTCTTTGACATATCTGTGCCCATTTTTCACTTTTAACCACCTTGACCGGTTTTTTAAAATAGCTTACTTTTGTGTGCATCTCTCTTTCTAAATACATGCAGGGACTAGGATGGGCAGCTCTGTTCTTCTTGCCATTTTGCCATTTTGCCATTTCCTTACAGCGCTACCCTTATCCACCACGACCTTTTCCACCTCAAAGTTTGACCAAGGTGACTGCTCCCAGCTTTTGTCCCTGCCCTGAAGCTTTCTGTGCTTGTCGCGCCTTATTTTACTCACCACATCTTTCCCAGTACTGTCATACTGGAAAGTCTTGACCATTGACTTGTGTTGCCTGGTTCTGCCTTTCTCCATCAATATGTTGCAAGGGTGGTGGTCGTTGCCGTGGTACCCTAGGACACCCCCATCTACGCACTGTAGTGAGTGAAGGAGAAACCAGTGCCAGATCAATAACACTGTCCTCATCATCTGGACGACTTGCTGTCCTGGTGACACAGCTACTGTTGATACAAACCAGGTCAATGGTTTCAAGTGCAGTCTTGAGCTCCTCCCCCTGTGTGTTGGAGGAAATGTGTCCTCATGATATGCCTTTAGCGTTGAAATCGCCACAGAAAATAACATTTCTCTCGTGACCTAATATGTCACTTAATCACTTCCACTTCTGGAAATCCACACTCGCGTTATGGGCATAAACATTAACCAACACGAATGGTAGACCGGATTGAACTCTAACCGCCTATATTTGTATATCGTCACTGTCCCAACTAGACATGTCTAGCTCTGAAGCCATCATTCTGTCGCGAATGAGAGTCGCCATTCCCAGATGTCGTCTGTTGTAGAAACATTTGAAGTCAGCAATTTGGAGTAACTGATCACCCAGTCTCGTCTCATGGAGCGCTACAATGTCGTTCCTGTATACCAGGGTTTCTAGACTAGGGCTTCGCTGTTTTACGCTGGCACAGTTCCAATATAGAATACGAGTATTCCTGAGGCCAATAGGTCATCTTTTAGTATAAAACGCCTTGCTCCACCTCGTCTGCCTTGTCGCTTACGGCCTCCCTGCAGCCCCCGTCGCCTTGTCAGGTTGACTGCCCACCGCACGGAGCACAAACGCTGTTCTTTAATGTTGAAAAAAAAAAAAAACGAACACCACAGAAACACACACGCTGCGAAAATTCACTCAAGGATTGCTCCGTTCAGATGCACTAACTCCGTAAAATCGGCGAAGATCTTGAGAACAAACTCCTGGTTTTACATCCTAGCAAACAAATTACACGTAACAGATGAAAATGTTCATCTTTTGCGCGAAAAAAAAAAGGAACTGTCAAAATACAACACAATCGTCCGCCGCCATCTTGACCGGAACTCCCTGGTCTTTATATTGCCACATTTCTGCCGTTATCTTTTTTCTGGCAGCTCCAGTCTGCTATTAAGGCGACACCAGGGTATGGCGATTCTCATTCGCGACAGTATGGTGGCTTCAGAGCTGGACATGTCCAGTTGGCACAGTGACGACATACAAATACAGGCGGTTAGAGTTCAATCCGGTCTACCATTCGTGTTGGTTAATGTTTATCACCGTAACGCGAGTGTGAATTTCCAGAAGTGGCAGTGCTTAAGTGAGCGGTTTGGTCAATAGCTCTTACCCTACCCCTCTGTACCTTGACTCCACAGTACAGGGGAAGGTGACCACCAGTAGCAATTGGTGGACCCCCCTCGAGGCAGGGGGCTTGGCACTATCACCATCTGATGGGACTTCATGGGATTAGAACCATACTGATTAATTTTAATATTTGGCATCATGGATTTATTAAGTTACGTTGCACTGCTTTGTCAAGCCTGTGGCTCAGTACATCCGATTTCGACAAGCATTTTTCGGGTGTGTTCTCCCTAGCCTTTGACTGTCCCCAGTCCACCTACAAGGCAGCAGTTAAGTGTCTCTCTTGGACTGGTCCCTCTCCCTTGACCTGTCCGACATGGGAAACACTACTAGTAGCTGTGCTACCGTCGGCATAGCCCTTGGGGTCATTGGTACACGCAAGCCCCTCAATCACGGCAAGGTGGTGACACGGCAGAGGGATATGAAATATAAATATTATGAAATAAAACTATAAAATGATCATGATAATTTGGTCGTGTCTAGCGTGAGCCGCGTGGTCTAGTGGTTACACACCCACCTCACACGCCAGTGATCCGGGGTTCGATCCCGGGTCCACTCAAGGATATGCAATTCAATTCAATTCAACTTTATTTTCAAAAGGGTTACAAATTGGGCACGCAGGCCCGTCTTACATTCGACCCTTCCAATCACTCATCTTTCATGTTACATTCATATAGGAAAATACATTGTCAAATGAATGCTATAGACATAAACAATGCATATTATAATGTTATGAGACACATTCCCTACCCACCCACACGTTCCCCTCCCACCGACATAACCCTCACCCACCCACACACATCACCATCCACCCACACACAACCCGCACCCACCAACACACACCTCACCCACCCACACATATCACCCACCCATATACACACACCCTCCATCCACTAAGAAACAACCCCCACCCACCCCGACCCTCCAACGTACCCACCCCACCCACCAACACATACCCCAACCCAGCCATTCACATCCCCCACCCACGCACACACGTCCCCTACTCACACACCCTACCCACACCCCGCCCATACACCCTTCCCTATTAACACACATCTCCCCACAAACACACCCATTCACCTATGTCCACACACCTCCAACCACCCAGCCAAACACTCATCTCCCAACTATACATCCCCACATACACACACCCCGCACCCACACACATCCCCCACCCACACACATCCCCCACCCACACACATCCCCCACCCACACACATCCCCCACCCACACACATCCCCCACCCACACACACACACCCCACCCACACACACACACCCCACCCACACACATCCCCACCCACACACAACCCCACCCACACACATCCCCCACCCACACACATCCCCCACCCACACACATCCCCCACCCACACACATCCCCCACCCACACACACACCCCACCCACACACATCCCCCACCCACACACATCCCCCACCCACACACATCCCCCACCCACACACATCCCCCACCCACACACATCCCCCACCCACACACATCCCCACCCACACACATCCCCCACCCACACACATCCCCACCCACACACACCCCCACCCACACACACCCCACCCACACACATCCCCACCCACACACATCCCCCACCCACACACATCCCCCACCCACACACATCCCCCACCCACACACATCCCCCACCCACACACACCCCCACCCACACACATCCCCCACCCACACACATCCCCTACCCACACACATCCCCCCACCCACACATATCCCCCACCCACACATATCCCCCACCCACACACACCCCCCACCCACACACATCCCCCACCCACACACATCCCCCACCCACACACACCCCCCACCCACACACACCCCCCACCCACACACACCCCCCACCCACACACATCCCCCACCCACACACACCCCCCACCCACACACATCCCCCACCCACACACATCCCCCACCCACACACACCCCCACCCACACACATCCCCCACCCACACACATCCCCCACCCACACACATCCCCACCCACACACATCCCCCACCCACACACATCCCCCACCCACACACATCCCCCACCCACACACATCCCCCACCCACACACATCCCCCACCCACACACATCCCCCACCCACACACATCCCCCACCCACACACATCCCCCACCCACACACATCCCCCACCCACACACATCCCCCACTCACACACATCCCCCACCCACACACATCCCCCACCCACACACATCCCCCACCCACACACATCCCCCACCCACACACATCCCCCACCCACACACATCCCCCACCCACACACATCCCCCACCCACACACATCCCCCACCCACACACATCCCCCACCCACACACACCCCCACCAATCAACACACCCCACACCCACATACACATTCCCCACCACCAACCCACACATCCCCCCACCCACCAACACCCACACACTTCCTACCATACGCCCAAACACCCCCACCCACCATACATCCCCCTCGCATCTCTCCACCCACCCATACGCCCCCCACCTACCGGCACATCCCTTATTCACACCCGCATCCCTCACCCACACACACATCCCACATCCATACACATCTCCCTACTCACACATACATCTCCCACCCATACACGCATCCCCCACCCACCCATCCCCCACACACATCCCCCTACACACACTCCCTACACACATACATCACCTACACACGCATCCTCTGCGCACATACGTCCCGTCCCACACACACTTCCTCACATTTAGACACATACATGATGCCTCACATAAACACTTAAACTAGTATGAACAAACTCCCACATTTTACACACACATACACTGACTATTGACGTGAGCATTCTCACAAAAATAGTAAAATAATTGAGAAAAAAGTGTATATATACATTGTGTAACGTAAAATAAAATAGTGATGCAATTCAACTCTATCTCTCTCTCTCTTCTTACTCTCTCTCTTCTTACTCTCTCTCTCTCTCTCTCTCTCTCTCTCTCTCTCTCTCTCTCTCACACACACACACACACACACACACACACACACACTCACTAACTCACTCACTCACTCTACAGTAATGTACGTGTTCATATTAAACATGATGCAATCAAGTGGCATTCAAAATGATAATATGAAAAATGAGAATACACAAAAAATATTGAATAGCATGTTACATGACATGCGTGCACTCAGTTATCTCTCTTTTTTCTTACACACACACACACACACACACACACACACACACACACACACACACACACACACACTCATTCTCTCTCTCTCTCTCTCTCTCTCTCTCTCTCTCTCTCTCTCTCTCTCTCTCTCTCTCTCTCTCTCTCTCTCTCTCTCTCTCTCACTAACTCTCTCACTCACTCTACAGTAATATACATGTGTTCATATTAAACAAGATGCAATCAAGTGGCATTCACAATGATAACATGAAGATGAAAATACACATAAATTATGTAATAGCATGTTACATGACATGCGTGCGATCAACTCTCTCTCTCTCTCTCTCTCTCTCTCTCTCTCTCTCTCTCTCTCTCTCTCTCTCTCTCTCTCTTCTCTCTCACACACACACACACACTCACAAACACGACTCACTAACACATCCATTCTCCCACTGTCTCTCTCTCTCTCTCGCTCACTCTCTCTCTCTTTCTCTCACTCACTATTTCCCTCATTCACTCACTCTGTCCTTCTTTGATTAACTTTATCTCTCTCACACACAGACAGGCACACGCCCTCACGCTATCACTCAATGTTTCGGTCTCTCTCTCTCTCTCTCTCTCTCTCTCTCTCTCTCTCTCTCTCTCTCTCTCTCTCTCTCTCTCTCTCTCTCTCTCCCTTTCACACTCACTCAACTCTCTTTTACTCTATCTCGCTCACTCACACACACACACACACTCTCTCTCTCTATCACGCATTCATTCGCTGACACACACTCACTCACTCTCTCACCCACTCTCTCACCCACTCATTTACCCCCCCCCCCCCTAACTCACTCACTCTCTTTCCTCATCAAGTCCCTCACATACACTCACTCTCGTATTCACTCATTCACCCTCTCACTAACTCATTCACTCACTCACTTGATCATTCACTCACTTACTCTCTTTCTCACACAATCCCTCATACAAACTCACTCACTCTCTCAATCTCACTCTCTCACACTTACATACATACACACACGCATGAACGTCCGCTCGCCCATACTCCCTCAGTCGCTCTCACACATACATATACGCATGCATGCACGGACAAACACATTCCCTCACCTGTTCTCGCTCACTCACTCTCTTCCAAACACACGTATGCACGCGTGTACACACGCATTCACTCTCTCGCTCTCGCTCGCGCGCGCGCGCGCGCACACACACACACACACACACAAATAGTTAACAAGTATACACTACTGACGAGCTCAAACGAGAGCGAAACTCGAGTCTAGTGCCTCCAATCTGACGTCGACAAGGCCTTAGGTTCGTACCGGAATACGATCAGCGTTGCCAGTAGTGGGTTGTGCTCAAGCAGAAACCGTTAATGTCAAAATAAACTTCTTAGTTCTTCGCGTAATTACTGCACAAACTATTTGGTAGAGAAAGGGAAGCTAAAGAAATAAAAGCAGACTGAAGTTGCCAGAGAAAGATAACCGCAGAAATGTGGCATTATAAAGAAATAATGATAGTATCAGTTCTTGGTAAGATATTAACCATCATTATTCTTTAGAGATTACGAGATGCTATTGATGAAGAACTTAGAGGTAAACAGGCAGTTTTCCCGCGAAACAGGTCCTACACTGATCAGCTAATAACGACGCAAAGCATTGAAACAAATTTCCACTTTATAATGGGTTGATGGAATATGAAAAGGCCTTTACGAGAAATGATAAGGAAGCTGTTTATAGACTGGCATTATGGGATTCCTCAGAAAATCATTCTCTTAATAAAGTTAAACCATGAAGATTCAAAACAATGTACTCCCTTAGTGAATGTAAACACAGAAGACACAAACAATATGTTGCACGGTTTATTGCCTGGCATATTTCGCTGCATCTCGTCAGGTGAATACTGTAGGGTTATAATTAATATGAAGTAAATTAATCAATAATACTTTGGCTAAAATACTTAAAACATAAAGACGCAGATATTGTTCGAATGTGGAAGATATGAAGACTTCATTTCTTCATAGGAGAACACTAATGGATACGTTCAAAGTAAGAACAAATGAGACAAGCGTGCTTTTGTCACTTTTATTATGTTTACTAAATATAGATTGGATGATGAAGACGATAAAACCCATCACCAGAAAAGGACTCGATTAAGGCATCTTGATGATCTAAATTTGCCTAATGACATTGCTCACCTGTTCCACACCAGAAATGAGATGCAATATAAATTTAACACACCTGTTAGGAGGTCACAACAACTGTCTCTAAACATTGCAGGTAAAAGACAAAGGAATAATAAAATAACTCAAGCAAATGATAACCACATTTCTCTTGGTTTAAACATCAATTCAGCGAGTGGAATTGTACAACTAGACACCCTATCTACAAAGGAAAATATGTGAACTTATGGTTACAGTGTTATACTTACAGCTAGAGCCTCATCAGTTACGAAGTTCATGCACTGTACTGAGATTCTCCTTGAGTGATCTATAGTGGGAGACTGAATCAACTATGCAGGTATCGGTGTGTCATGAAAGTGATCATTTATAAATTAAACTCTTTGAGATAGGAAGAGTTGAAGTTACAGTTGTTGCCATAGTAACGGTTAATTCTCGCTCTCACACTCGCACATTGTCACCTTATACTATTTTTACACACTCACACAGCCAAGTTCTCATATTCTCACACTCTCACATTGCCACGTTCTCATATTCTCACACTCTCACATTGTCACGTTCTCATATTCTCACACACTCACATTGTCACGTTATAACATTTTCACACTCTCACACTGCCACGTTCTCAAACTCCCACGATCTGATATTCTCATATTCTCAAACTTTCACATTGTCATGTCTCATACACATTAACATTGTCACGTTCTCATATTTTCACACTTTCATATTGTCACGTCTCATAGTATTACACACTAACATTGTCACGTCTCATATCCTCACACTTTCATATTATATCCACACAGGCTACCGCCCAGACAAAATTCCCAATAAGCTTTACAAGAATATTAAACAATGTAAATGACTGCATTCTATTTATCACACCAGGTTGTATATGGGACGGCCGGCCTCGTGTTCACTTGCGCTGTATCCGCCATATTGGTCACCTGTGTGGAGATGCCGTACGTTAAATCTAGAGAAAATTCGAGACAAACGGAAACTGTGAACCTCATTGTTAACTTGTTCTACAGTACAACACTCAACAAACTTGTCTACTATGAAACGCTTTTAACTATTAAAGACGGCATTTCGTAGTTTTATTTTGAGAATAAGCTATTTATGTGAGTTTTTGTTGTTTGTTATATAATAACAGTGAGTTTCATGTCCTTTACAGGACGCTGCAGTCAACCCCAGCATTTATTGCTGTTTGTGATTTTCTAGATATTTTACGTTCAGTAGTTTGCCATTGCTTTTTGAACGCTTACACTATTAAGAAATGCAACGCAAAGTAATCTGCAAATCAGAAGATGAGATCTAAAATAGATGCAATAAGACCAACCAACTCATTGGACAAATGGCACCAATAGCAAAGAACAAACATGTATCAATAACTACTCAGAAAGCACTTTACAACACAATCTTCGTACCAACTCTATGCTACCAATGCCAAACCTGGACAATGACAGAAAAAGGGAAAAGAAAAATCACTACAACAGAAATGAGGTTCCTGAGAAGAATACTCAATGTATCAAGACGAGAGAAAGTCAGAAATGAAGAAATCAGGACTAAAGTGGGTGTAACAACATCGCTAGATTTTATCAGAAGACAGCTAGTGAAATGGTTTGGCCATATAACTAGATTACCGACTAACAGTATACCACAACAAGCAATCATGTACAGACCAGATGGAAGCAGAGGAAGAGGCTGGTCACGTAAACGATGGACAGAGGGAATAGCAGAGTCCATGGGAATCTCGATACATTAAGTCCATGAACGGGGACTCTCCCGCTGATGCTTCACCTCAAAACCGCAAGGTACAAGAGGAACAAGATGAGATGAGACATGAAATATAAACAGTTATCACGAGTTACATGTATTCTTCATTGTTGTACGCTACAGAAACGTAGGAAGTGCGACTGTTGTTGCTGTTTTTGAATCATTTGGAAGACTGAGGTTTCACTCTTGCGTTACTTGCTTTTGCGATCAGATTGTCTGTGTACCGGCAGCAGTTACATCTGTCGACTTCTACCCCTCCGCTCCAACTGTTAAAATCAGAGCAACGCACTTTGTTTCAGGCACAGGCGATTGGCAGCACAGGACAACTAATTTATTTTGTGACCCGTGTTTTGTTATTAGAGAGACATTTCTCAATAAACATATTTTTGCTAGATTGAAGAAATGCCTTTGATGTGATCGACATTGTTGGTTACAAGGTAGACTAACTAGAGAAATCATCATCATCATCTTCTTCTTCTTCTTCTTCTTCTCACTGTATTAGCGAAGCTATGCTGGAACAAATAAATGTTAGCATATAAAATATTTACTGTATGAGAATGTTAACAAGTGACTTATTGCACGACAGTAGATCAATGTAAAATAGGCATGTCCAACAACAATCCTTGACGTGATCAGAAATCGAAGACCAGGGATGACCGTGGCTGACCATGTAGCTTGTTTGCTTGCGTTCGCTGGCTGTGATCTCCAACGTGAAGTCCTGTATATCGGATGAAGACATCCTGTTGTCCAACATCAGTGTGATGTCATACAGGACCTGAGTTTTGCGTGAGTATCCGTTGTCCCATGTCTGGCTTATTGGTGTGCAGACTGGTGGTTCCTCGCCGTGCTGGCAGATACGCTCCGACTTCGGAGGAATCAACGATCCTACTGACTTTAGCCAGGACCCCGAAGGGACCTGTTGTCCCCCGAAGGGACCTGTTGCCCAGGATGCTCGGCGAGGACGCGTCAATAGGTCTTGGCCAGTATATAACCCGGCCCTGGTGCCTTGGAAACACCGAGATGCTTCCCATTTGTGTACATGGAGAATGCCCGCAGAACTTTCACCCACACACCTGTAAAACAACATTGGGTATTCCCTTGGACATATTGTTATAAAATATGTGAAAGTTGACATGCAATGAATATAACAGGAACTAAAGAAAATAGTTCCTTGTTAAGCGGCAGTGCCATGTTGACCATATTTATTGTTGGCTCGCCATAACCACCACCACCACCGTCATCATTATAAACAGTCCAGCCAACTAGCGTCGGCTTTCATACAGCTGCACATATCTCGGGCCTTCTTGCCCGTCGGACCCATATTTTCATAGATAAGAGAAGCAACCGCTGCAGCAGGATATAACAATAGGAAGTAACAACAGTTAGCTGCGTGTAACAGAGAGATACTAAACCCAGACACAGTTTCAATATTATTAAATGTTCTAATTTCAGGTGTGTCTTTAGATCTGTTTCAGCTGTCCCTGATTACGATTAGTATAATAGAAATGTCATGCGTTGTGTCATAGTAAAATTATTTTAATTTTATTATTATTATTATTATTATTATTATTATTATTATTTGTTGTTGTTGTGGATTTCTCCCCTGTGATTTACGTTTACCGTTGTGGAGTTTGTTGTAAGGTGTGTACATTGTGTCTGTGTTCAATATATCTCACATTTTGACAGGATTTACACGCACCAAACTGTTGTATTCCATATTTTCTTTGGCTGCACGGCAATCGATGGGTATTGTGGTCACTACCACACCGAACGACTTTACTTGCCTATACATTATTGGTACCCATTTTAGGATTTACAAATAGTCACCCTCTGCTGATCGAACCCACACCATCGGGACAGTCGGCAGGTGTCTAGCCCAAGCAGTCGCCACACAGTGAACAGACTAGCATTTGTGGTGAAACTGTACAGCAGTAAACAATTATTTAAATTTAAATACAATACTGTGAAATAACTTAATTTACGTATTTAATTATTAATTGCTCCATTTTAGATACAGAACAGTATAGTTATTGAGCAGAAGTAGATATCAATTATTAGCGAAAATGACTGCTTAATGTAAGCAGAAGTTACAAACTTATTTACTTACATTAATGCATGATATTTAATCAACAAAAGAAAGCTGTGGCAATGCAGTCGTTACACCACCATTGGCAGCTTGCCGTCTTGACAGACGATAGTTTGTGCTTTAAAAAGGCATAATAACTTTTACCTATGGTGGTAGCGAATGTGACTGACAAGGCCAATTCGCGCTGTAAATGTTCGTTCACAATGGGTGCATGTGAACACGTGGTCATTTCCACCATCATGCACCATGTGTGTGTGACTTTGATGCAATAATTTTCTCCTTTGTCTTTATTCCATTTCTGATCTTTGCCCTCCATGCAACAAGTTCAGCGGCGACTTGCTCCCACTGTGCATTATCAATGCCTGTATGAATCATGTCCCGCTTACACACATCTTTGTATCGTAGTAGAGGCCAACCCTGAGATCTCTTACCCATCTGTAATTCACCAAAAACGATGTCCTTTGGTATTCTAACCATCATCCATCCTCCTAAGATGTCCTATCCATCTAAGTCTACGAAGACTGAGCATGGAATAAACCGTCACACAACCTGATCTTTCCAATACTTCAGTATTTGTGATTTTGTCTTGCCACTTAATACCAAGAATTCTTCGCAGACACCGCATATGAAAGATGTTTAAACGTTTCTCTTGGTGTGAGTAAGTTGTCCAGGTTTCACTGACATAAAGAAGAGTACTAAGAACACAGGCTTGATAGATAAACACTTTTGTTTTGGAAGTAAGCTTCCTGTTCTCCTAGACTCTTTTTCTTAACCTGTTCATTGTTGTTGTTGCCTTACCAACCCGCATGTTGATTTCCTGATCTAGGGATAATTTGCTGTTTACCACTGATCCTAGATATGTAAAATGGTCTACCATCTCTAGTTCGGCGTCGTCATTAAAGATTGATGGTTCCCCTTGTGCCATAATCTATGTCTTCTTTTTGCTAATTGTTAAACCAAATTCAGAACAAGCATTGGAGAATGCAGATAGTAGACATTGCAATTCTTCCTCAGAGTGGGTCGTAACTGCAGCATCATCTGCTAAAAGCAACTCTCTGATCAGTACCCTCCTAATTTTGGTCTTGGCCTTCAATCTCTGAGCATTGTAGAGGCCGCCATCTGAGCGTGAGTGAATATATATACCACCATACTGATCACGAAAGGCATATTTCAGTAGAAGTGAAAAGTATATTCCAAAGAGGGTGGGAGCTAGTACACAACCTTGCTTAACTCCACTCTTGATTTCAAAATCTTCAGAAGTTGCACCATCAAACTTGATTATACCCTTCATGCTTGTGTGGAACGATTCCACAATGGACAGAAGATTCTGTTCACTGCATTTTTCGCAATGAGAATATCATACCAATGGTAGACCGGTTCTGTCGAAAGCCACACTGTGATTCGGGGTAGACTTGATCTCCTTCGGGGTAGATTTGATCTCCTAGGACTTGAAGTCTGCGCAGAACAATTCTGGCAAATACTTTTCCAACAATACACAGAAGTGAGATACCCCTATAGTTGTTACAGTCGCTCCGATCCTTGTTCTTGTACAGAGTTATGATGCTTGAATCTTTGAAATCCTGTAGGACTTGTCCTTCTCGCCAGCATAGCTCTATTAGCTGGTGGATCTGTAGAGTGAGTGTGTCTTGCCCACTCCTGATAACCTCTATTGGAATCCCATCCTTACCTGGAGCCTTGCCGGATGCAAGTTCATTTATAGCACACCTAACTTCTGTTATGGTGGGAAGTGTGTCCAGGTGGTCAAGAGTTGGTAGTGCCTCTATGGCGTTGAGGGCATCATCCGCTAGTTTTGTCTCACTTGAGTAAAGCTCTACATAGTGCTCTACCCATCTATCCATCTGCTGTTTCTTATCAGTTATGATTTCTCCAGTCAAGGTTTTCAATGGTGCACTTCTTTTGATTATTGGACCACAGGCTTTCTTTATCCCTTCATACATGCTTCTGATGTTTCCCTTATCACTTGCGATTTGAATGGACTCGCATAACTTGATCCAATAGCCATTTGCACACTGTCTGGCAGCCTTTTGCACATCCTTCCTAGCTCACTCAGAGTGTTACGCGTTGGTCTTTCCTTGTTTCTTAAGGGAGCTGTCTTTTTCTTATCAATCAAGGGCTACAGAGTCTGGCTGTTTGCCGCAAACCAGTCCTGCCTCTTGTGATCCACAGCGCCGTAAACCCCTACCGCAGTTTTATAGAAATTCCTTAAGTTGACCCCTTTTCACTTACTGTGCGATTTTCTGATATATCAGTGAACGCGTCTTCAAGTTGCTGTTGAAACTCAAAGCACTTTTCAGGATCGTCAGTGTTAATAATATTAATCCTGGGGCTAGGCTTGTGTTTAGCTGTGTAGATTCTCTTTGGTCTCAGTCTAACCCTTGCAACAACCAAAGAATGATCCGTATCAGTCAGCACTGTGGTAACTTCGAGTTAATGATGTATGATTCAGATGTTGTCTCCGTGTGATAATGAAGTCCAGCTGATGCCAATGGCCGGATCTTGGATGTTTCCATGTGACCTTATGCAGCTATTTTATTTTTAAAAAAGAGTTTGTAATACACAGATCATTTCTGGTGCAATGCTCCAGAAGCCATTGCCCATTTTCATTCATGCGACCGACGTTGTATTTTCCAAGGCACACTGGCCATCTGCAATGTACAGTAAACGCTGTGTATATACTAAGAACAGTAACTGAACGTTCTATAGAAGTAAACAAAGATCTAGACCTTTGCTTTATTGACTACACAAAGGCTTTCGATAAAGTGAGACATGTCGACATGATAAGGATGCTTGAAGATCTACAAATTGATGGAAAAGACCTGAGACTTATAAGCAACATATATTGGAAACAACAAGATGCCATAATAATTTATAATGAAGTAGGTTAATACCAGCCAATCAATCGAGAGAGGTGTGCTACGGGGATAAGTATTGTCTCTACCGAAACACCTGGGATAGGCTGGGTTAGGGATACACCTTCTACTTCAGGACACGTTCTGACCAAGACACAGGTATAGTTCGTCTCTCTCTCTCTCTCTCTCTCCCCCCCCCCCCCCCAGACCCGCTTTCTCTCACTCACTCGACCTAGGGATTATTACCTCTAGGGGCTCAATCTAGGTAACACAATTTAACTAAAGTAAAGACATGTTAACCAACAAGTAATGTATTATACATGACAGTATAGACGAGAAGAGTTTATATTGAGGCAGTGGATATATATATATATATATATACAGCTAGATAGAGGAAAAAGGAACAGCAGCTGATGATCTGAGTGTCATCATCGGGCTGTTATCTCACCGAATCTACTCCTAATATCGTGGACTTTGAAGGTGGCTTGGCGATAGTAGCCCTCTACCCCAGACACTGTCCGATTCTGGGAGTAACCATGGTAGACCCCTGCAGTATGAAGCTCTGATACTGGCAAATGTTCAACTGTGGTAGGTCAACTCCGTTACCTAACTGGTAACCAGTAATCATTCGCATACACAATGTCTTGATTTGGGGACAACCTCTGAGGCAAGATGTCACCACACAAAGCTCTATACGATGAGCGTGCACGTTGGAGCTAGACAGCTCTTATCAGATATACGAATGTCACCGTCAACCAAATCATGATCTGGCAGGCTAGTGTCTGCGCCATCTGGAGTATAACAATAGTCAGTCTGGTCCTTGTGATAGGATATTGGACTAGGGTGTGCGTGAGGGGCCTTCTGGAGCATTTGGAGTCTATCTATCTGAAGGAGACTTCCGAGGAGTGTGCGGATCCAACACTGGGGATTCTGCAGTTTCACTTTATTCAGTTTCCAGCCATGTTTCTCCTTCTCAGACAGGTCAAATTTTCTGCTCCAGTCAACAACTGGAGGCAGACCCTTATTTTCAGAAACCACCCTTTTGACTTGGCCATCATAGACTGTCGGGACCCTCTGACGTCCATGTAGACAGCTGGCTTCGCAACAAAAAAAGAGACCTCTGATCGTCAGGCAGAAAATGGACACAACTCTCGCTGCTCAACTACTCGACCTGGGTTCTCGAACCAAGTCTCGGAACACAGAGAAGTTGACTTATTCCGTGTAAATCAACTTTCTCGGAGTTTACCATCCCCAACCACGGGATGGACGGATTACTTCAGTTCAGGGTTCTTCGGGTGCAAAAGCAAGCCCTAAAACTGAACTTCTGGAAAACGAGAGATTTCAGAAAGGGATATCCCTTGGGTTCCTCTGGCTAAAAATAGCTCGGGTATCCTTTATCAGATTAAGACACGAGGACATGTCTACTGGCCGTTCTGTGACAGTCTCCAGACTTTTTCTTTTCGCTTTCAAGTGAAAATATGAACATTGTAAAAGATCATAATTGGAGGACATAATATCACCAATGTAAGATATACAGATACAATACTGACTGTGGAAAATGAATAGGAACTGCAACATTTAGTAGATGCGGTTTTTGTACAGCGAGTAACTAGAATTTGAATTAAATTATAAGAAACAAAAATTATGGCCATCTCCAAGAAGAAACAAAATACCACTAAGTAACATCCAGGTAAAAGGGGAAAGTCTGAAACAACTGAATCAGTTCAACTATCCTGGTGTATATGGTGAAATGTGTCTTGTGAAGAACAGAGCAAGAATGAACATAGGAAAGATGGAAAACATACTCACTAATAAAAAGTTATCAGTTGTTACAAGTGTTAAAAGTGCTACACAGAAATTATACTGCTCTATGAATGTGAAACATGAACAAAAAGCTGAAAAACTGAGAAACACCTAATACAGCAGAAATGTTGTTTCTGAGAATAATGAAAGGAATACTATGGACCAAAACATGAGGCAGATCTTCATGAAACAGAAGATAGCTATAAACTGAGTAGAGAAATATGATGCAGACAGTCACAATGTGCTGGCATGCTATGAAACTCAGTGGCAACTGGCACAATAGATTGGAAAATGAACAAGAGGAAGACAGTGAGATGAATACTTGTGATGGCTTGACCACGTGACATAACTGGGACATGAACACAGACATGTCCAAAGACTCCACTGAGTCCATAATAACACAGACCTGCCTATAGACTCCACCGAGTCCATAATAACACAGACCTGCCTATAGACTCCACCGAGTCCATAATAACACAGACCTGCCTATAGACTCCACCGAGTCCATAATAACACAGACCTGCCTATAGACTCCACCGAGTCCATAATAACACAGACCTGCCTATAGACTCCACCGAGTCCATAATAACACAGACCTGCCTATAGACTCCACTGAGTCCATAATAACACAGACCTGCCTATAGACTCCACTGAGTCCATAATAACACAGACCTGCCCAGAGACTCCACCGAGTCCACAATAACACAGACCTGCCCAGAGACTCCACCGAGTCCATAATAACACAGACCTGCCTATAGACTCCACCGAGTCCATAATAACACAGACCTGCCCATAGACTCCACCGAGACCTGCCCAGAGACTTCCATAATAACACAGACCTGCCTATAGACTCCACCGAGTCCATAATAACACAGACCTGCCTATAGACTCCACTGAGTCCATAATAACACAGACCTGCCTATAGACTCCACTGAGTCCATAATAACACAGACCTGCCTATAGACTCCACCGAGTCCATAATAACACAGACCTGCCCAGAGACTCCACCGAGTCCATAATAACACAGACCTGCCTATAGACTCCACCGAGTCCATAATAACACAGACCTGCCCATAGACTCCACCGAGACCTGCCCAGAGACTTCCATAATAACACAGACCTGCCTATAGACTCCACCGAGTCCATAATAACACAGACCTGCCCAGAGACTCCACCGAGTCCATAATTGCCCACTCTTATTGGTATACCGGCTCCGAGATGAAGAAGTTACGGGCGTAGTTCGTAATCTCGCATACCCACGTTCAAAACACAGCTGCGAGCGATTTAGCAGCAGACCGCCTTGCATTGGTTTTTTACAAAATGGTATGGGTGCCAGTCGTGCAGAAAGCAATAGCAAACTACTGAACGTAAACTTGGCAAGAGATCACAACAGCAAAACATGCTGGTGTTGACCATGACGTCCTGTACAGGATATACAACTAACCAACTTATTCGCTTGGTACATGATGGTGATAGATCAATGAAAATCAAGTTTACTGCAAATCTCAACAGTAGTTAACAACTGATACATCTACAATCTACACGACACAGAAAAATAAATTCAGCAAAAGTATTTAACTGAATATGTATATACAATAGGCAGATTTCTGTGTATATAAGAGTGAAACAAGAATATAGTTTTTACAATCACCCAACAGTTAAAGCCAAAATTTTATACACATCTCAAAGATAATGAGGAAGACAGCAAACATGTTAGTGGCCAATTAAGGTAAAACGTTAACTCAGTCTTAGTTATATTAACTCTTGTTATGCCAGGACACTCATCATGTATTTATTCTTCTGTTCCTTTCTTCTCTGATGTTAATCCACTCTCCAACAACTGTTACTGTCACTCCTTCTATCCCATTGTCATATTATTTTCATACTCAACAACTATTGCTTTAAAGAACACAAACTTTGACAGAAAGTGCTGAAGTAACATATGCCAGGGATTGATAGAAATTAGTTGATGCACTGTCCCACTGTTATTCAAACAATTGTTGCTCTAAAGTATAACAACTGTGACAGAATGTGCTGAAGTAAAAACTGCCTGAGACTGACAGAATTAAGATGATGTTATCTCTCACAACAGGTCTTAAAGAGATACTTTACCCCACCTTTACAAGTCTGAAACTAAGAAATGGCTCGTTCCTGCCCTCACATAGCAAGCCGTCAAGTCAAATACCCCACCTTTCTCATCCGCAAACTATTAAGTCAAATACCCCACCTTTCTCACATAGCAAACCTTCAAGTCAAATACCCCACTTTTCTCATCAGCAAACTGTCACGTCAAATACCCCACCTCTCACACAGCAAACCTTCAAGTCAAATACCCCACCTCTCACACAGCAAATCTTCAAGTCAAACACCCCATCTCTCTCACATAGCAATCCTTCAAGTCAAATACCCCATCTATCTCACACAGCAAACCTTCAAGTCAAATACCCCATCTATCTCACACAGCAAACCTTCTACACACCCCACCTTCTCACACAGCAAACCTTCAATTCAAACACCCCATCTCTCTCACACAGCAAACCTTCAAGTCAAACACCCCATCTCTCTCACACAGCAATCCTTCAATTCAAACACCCCATCTCTCTCACACAGCAATCCTTCAATTCAAACACCCCATCCACTGACTCAACAAGCCTTCACTAATATAATCATCATCATGTGCCATGCCGATAAGCATGTCGGCCATGTTTCACCATCTCACTCGATCATCAGAGTCGTGGATCAGCTCCGTATTTTTGACTTGATTATGCCATGTAGCAAGCTATCTAGATATTTACTTCTCTGCCTTCACTTTGTTCTTTTCCCCTTAATCTTGCCAGTTGTCACCAAGTTCTCCAGCTTATTTCTTCTCATAATGTGTCCAAAAAATCTTGGCTGTCTATATTGAATTTCTCTAATCAGTTTACAGTCTTTATTTATTTCTTGAAAGACTTGCTCATTGGTTTTTCTGTCTGTCCATGGTATCCTTTGCACTTCCCTCATAAACCATATTTCCACTGTCATTAGCTTGTCTGCTCATTGTCCATGTTTCACATCCATACAAAAGTACAGTTTCTATGTAGCACTTCAACATTCTTACTAAGACAACGGGCAGACATAAAGGCAGCTAAATTAAGTAGAAGAATACATTCTTGGATGAAATGAAAGATTAAAAATATAGTGTCTACAAATTTCTGATATTATAGTCTTGTACAACTAAAGATATATACTTCTTAAATGCTAAACATATAATACATCATAGCTTTGAGGTGTGCAGTAACCAATTCCTTTCCTCATAACTTTTTTCTCCCCAACTCAAGGAAAAGTCAGGTAACAATCAGCACACTGATGCAGTATTTTGACCTGATTTCAAACTCATCACAACAGACACAAAATCTACACCACCATTTAGCCAAATGATTCAGAAGCTCCACGTTCAACTGCCTTATTGAAACATTAATTTAGCAGAAAACATAACTGTGTAATCATCATCACATGTCAGATAGAACTTGTTTTGCTTTATGGCAGTGAATCTTGGAACATGAATGAACAAATTAAGAAAAGCTTGGAAGCAACAGAGATGTGGTTCCTGAGACAAATGTTGTGAATACCTTGGATTGCCAGAGTAAATAACAAACAAATATTCAGAAGAGGCTAATGAAACTAGAAAATTATATACAAATATAAGAAAGTGACAAACAGCTTTCTTATGTTCATGTGATGAGAAAAGAGACATTAGAGAATATTGTGACAGCTGGAAAGATCAGTGAGAAGAGAGGCTGAGGCAGACCAAGAGAAATTATGCTGGATGGACTGATACGGTGGCATGAAGGAATATCATCAGCAGAGCTCACCCAGAACACCAAAGACCGAGATCTGTGGAAAGGCATGAACGCCTACGCCAGCTCTCAAGGCACATCATCATTATGATCATCATCACAACGATATTGCTGTTTGATGTATGCCCTGGTCATGACCAGGAGACTGCAACAGATACAAATGTCATTGGGTGCTGGAAACAAACTAAACATGGTCCCATTCTCAAGCTGCAGCTTCCAGTTAGTGTCTTGACTGACAATGATGCAATGTTATAAAGTCACCTTAGGAATGACAACTTGTAATCCACTGCTTATAATCATTTAGGAATGACCTAACTACCCACTACCTTTAATCAATTATGGATTACATCTGACCCAGTCTTGATATAATCATTCAGGAATGGCATCACTACCCACTGACTCTAATCAATTATGGATTACATCTGAACACAGAGAAGTTGATATAATCATTTAGGAATGATATCACTACCACTACCTTCAATCAATTATGGATTATATCTGAACCAGTGTTGATATAATCATTTAGGAATGACATAAATACCCACTACCTGTAATCAATTATGAATTACATCTGACATCTGTGTTGACATAATCATTCAGAAATTACATCACTACCTACTACCTGTAACCAATTATGGATTACATCTGACCATCTGACAACTGGTATAATCATTTTGGAATGAGACACCTCAGCTCAGTGTTTACAATGATTGATTGATTGATTGATTTAGGAACCGACATCACAGCATTCGGGGCATTTCCATAAGCGCTCCGTCCCCATCCTCAGCAGCCAGCGAAGAGTTCCAACACTAATAGTACCAGTAGCAGTGTTTACAATTTGCATTAGGAATGTCTGAATCCACTGTCTTCAAGATTATGGGAATATCTTAACCTCTGTATAGCTTTCACTGAATTAGGAATGCCACCCTAAACAGATGCTAAATATATTCATTTAGGAACAAAATATTGTATCTCTCTGTTTATAATCTTCATTTAGGAATGACTCTCGAAATCCACTGTCTAAAATCATTTAAGCATGATATCTTAATCCATGTTTCATATGGCAATTGAATAATAACATGTTAGCTGACATCATGCAATCTTCATTTTATAAATGACACCTTACAGCTACTGCTTATAAAATTTTATGAATGACACCTACCTTACAGCTACTGCTTATAACATTTTATAAATGACACCTTACAGCTACTGCTTATAACATTTTATGAATGACACCTACCTTACAACTACTGCTTATAACATTTATGAATGACACCTTACAGCTGTTTATAACATTTTATGAATGACACCTTACAGCTACTTCTTATAACATTTTATGAATGACACCATACAGCTACTGCTTATAACATTTTATGAATGACACCTTGCAGCTACTGCTTTTAACATTTTATGAATGACACCTTAGAGCTACTGCTTATAACATTTTATAAATGACACCTTACAGCTACTGCTTATAACATTTTATGAATGACACCCACCTTACAGCTACTGCTTACAACAATTTATAAATGACACCTTACAGCTACTGCTTACAATTTATGAATGACACCTTGCAGCTACTGCTTACAATTTATGAATGACACCTTACAGCTACTGCTTATAACTTTTATGAATGACACCTTACAGCTACTTCTTATAATATTTTATGAATGACGTCTTACAGCTACTGCTTATAACAACTGATGAATGACATCTTACAGCTACTGCTTACAACAGTTTGAGAATTTAAGAATATAAATCATTGGTGAATATCTAAGTCCACTACTGACATTAACTCTTTCGCTACCAAGGGCCAATCAATCGCTACAATCGACCGACTCTGGTGGCAATTGGTTATTCTATCGACACAGAATGATCAGTGGTTTATTTGATACATTTCTGCTCCATTTCGGAATTTTAAGTTACAGTAAACTGAAAAGTCACACAGCCGGAACATAGCTACATCATCATTGTGCAGTAAAACATTTGCCAACATCGGATTTTTGTGAATTTTTAATTTTTAAAGTAGCATTAATTTGTTTCTTTGGGTTTTTCACAATGGAAACACCCACTAGTATGC
Organism: Cepaea nemoralis; assembly: GCA_014155875.1. Classification (NCBI taxonomy): domain Eukaryota; kingdom Metazoa; phylum Mollusca; class Gastropoda; order Stylommatophora; family Helicidae; genus Cepaea; species Cepaea nemoralis. Next base: position 220,557 of record JACEFZ010027389.1, on the reverse strand, counting down.
GTCCTCGTAGAATGACTTCAGATCAAGCTAGGTTATTGTTTGAAAGTTTTAAACAATAGTGATTCCGATATTACTTATTAGTGAAGATTCAGACAGCAGTTTTAGGTGTGAGTCTAAAGTTTTAGCACGTGGTGATGAAGAAACCAGTGAATGTTCGTCAACAGCTGAGTTGACAACGAAGCATGAATGGATGAAGTTTACGTCTGTCATTATTGCTATGGGACTTGATCCAAGACCATGTATCAAAGACTACTGGTGTACCAGTGCACATTTATATACTCCTTGGTATGCCACTATGTTTCCCAGGAATCAATTTGAATCTATTTATCACACCATGTTTCACGTATGTGAACCAGAGGCAGCAGGTGCAAAAATAATCGATCCTCTTGTTGACATGATTCTGAAGAAATTCCAGGAAGCATTTTACCCAATTAAAGATGTATCCATTGATGAAATGATTATTGGGTGGAAGGGCAGATTTCAGCAAAGACAATACAATGCAACAAAGCCTCACAAGTACCATATCAAAACATTTGGCCTTTGTGATTCTGCGACTGGCTATGTGGTGAATTAAAAAATTTACCATGGAAGAAACACCGAATACAGTCCGGATTTAGATCCCACAACTGATCATGCAGTGAAATGTTTGCCACACTACTGAATGTTCTCAGAGCTGGCCATCACTTCATTGCTGACAGATTCTACACTTCGAAAGCTCTTATTAATTATCTGCATTCCAACAATTTCAATTATACAGGGACACTGAATGTCAACCGAGTAGGCTTCCCTCCAAAGTTGAAGCATTTGCGACTTCAGCATCAAGAGATGAAAGAAGTGGTTTCTTGAAGGAGATAGAATATTTTGTGTGGCATGGAGAGATAAAAAAGCTAAAAAACCATGCATTGTTGTCTCTACCAAGTCTGTAGTTGGAACTGTTGAGTCGGTGTCAATAGAGACTGTGTTTTTTCCAGCACTCGAACTAAACGACACAGATCATCTTTTGTTTGCTCCGGCTGCACTAATAGACCACACTTGTGCCCCAAAGTTTGCTTTGCAGCCTATCACAAATAGACTGCCACATATTGTAAATAAAAATAAACAGACAATGTATATATATATTAAATGTAATTAAATCTAAATCTGCCAGGTGTTTTCCTAATTTTAATTCCTTAAAATTCATGCTCCAGAATCTGCGGCCATACTTCTTTTTGGATCATTGATTGGGAGCAATTGTGTTTATATTTTAGAAAAGTGGTGTTTGTTCAGTAAATTCAACAGGATTAGCAGTGTTTTAGCAGTGATCAGGAAAACAACACCCCTTGGTAAGTGCAATGTTTTCATCATTTTTACCTCTTTCTGCCAAATTATTTTAAAAATTATATTATTATTTTTATTACATTTACAACCTATAGCAATAATTCCAATACCAACATATTCCTTGAATTTTGATATATAATACAACATTTCTGCTACAATTTTAACCATTTTCATAACATTATTGTGACACACCCCTATTTCCAGTTTTCTGCCATTATTTTTTTTTTCATTTTGTGTGAAAAAGACCAAAATTTCCTTTTGGGTAATTTTATTGAGCAATACTGTTTATATTGTTGAAGACAAGTGGTGTTTGTTTGATTATTCAGTAAATTAAACATGATTACATCTGTCGCAATGAGAATATCATATCAATATCGATGCAAGAAAAATGCCGGGAACAAAATCAGCTACTGTTTATTGCCTTCATCGACCTCACAAAGGCATTCGATTTGGTCAGTCGTGAGGGTCTGTTCAAAGCACTAAAAAAGATTGGCTGTCCACCAACTCTTCTGTCCATTGTGGAATCGTTCCACACAGGCATGAAGGGTATAATCAAGTTTGATGGCTCAACTTCAGAAGAGTTTGAAATCAAGAGTGGAGTTAAGCAAGGTTGTATACTAGCCCCCACCCTCTTTGGGATATACTTTTCACTTCTACTGAAATATGCCTTTCGTGATCAGGATGACGGTATATACATTCACTCACGTTCAGATGGTGGCCTCTATAATGCTCAGAGATTGAAGGCCAAGACCAAAATTAGCAGGGTACTAATCAGAGAGTTGCTTTTTGCGGATGATGCAGCGATTACAACCCACTCTGAAGAAGAATCTACTATCTGCATTCTCCAATGCTTGTTCTGAATTTGGTTTAACAATTAACAAAAAGAAGACACAGTTTATGTCACAAGGTGCACATGGTATACCATCAATCTTTATTGACGACGCCGAACTGGAGATAGTAGACCATTTTACATATCTTGGATCAGAGGTAAATAGCAAATTATCCCTCGATCAGGAAATCAACATCAGGATTGGCAAGGCAGCAACAACAATGAACATGTTAGCAAAAAGAGTCTGGGAGAACAGGAAGCTTACTGCCAAAACAAAAGTCCTCGTCTACCAAGCCTGTGTCCTTAGTACTCTTCTTTATGGCAGTGAAACCTGGACAACTTACTCACGCCAAGAGAAACGTTTAAACAGCTTTCATATGCGGTGTCTGCGAAGAATACTTGGTATTAAGTGGCAAGACAAAATCACAAATACTGAAGTATTGGAAAGATCAGGTTGTGTGACGGTGTATTCCATGCTCAGTCTTCGTAGACTTAGATGGATAGGACACGTTAGGAGGATGGATGATGGTAGAATACCAAAGGACATCTTTTTTGGTGAATTACAGACGGGTAGGAGATCTCAGGGTCGGCCTCTACTACGATACAAAGATGTGTGTAAGCGGGACATGATTGATACAGGCATTAATAATGCACAATGGGAGCATGTCGCCGCTGAACGTGTTGCATGGAGGGCAACTATCAGAAATGGAATAAAGACAAAGGAGAAAATGATTGCAGATAAAGCACACACAGAGCGTGAGAGACGTAAGATGGTGCAAAATGGTGGAAATGACCATGTTTTCACATGCACCTACTGTGGGCAAACATTTGCAGCAAGAATTGGCCTTACCAGCCACACTCGCCACCGCCATGGATCGTAGTTATTGCCATATGACAGTTATTATGCCTTTTTGAAGCACAATGTACCAAACTATCGTCTGTCAAGGCGGAAAGGTGCCAATATATAATAAATATAAACATGATTAGCAGTAGAGGAGTATAGAAAACACCTTATAAGTGCAATGTTTTCATATTTTTACCTCTTTTTGTCAAATTATTTTACAAATTATATTATTATTTTTATTATATTTACAACCTATAGCAATAATTCCAATACCAACATATTCCTTGTGCAATGCCCTTTATTTTGATATATAATACATTTCTGCTACAATTTTAACCATTTTCATAACATTATTGTGACACCCCAACTTCCAGTTTTCTGCCCATTGTTTTTCATTTTTTGTGAAAAAGACATGGTTCAGAATATGCAGCAAAACTTCCTTTAGGGTGATTTTAATGAGCAATACTGTTTATATTCTTGAAGACAAGTGGTGTATGTTTGATTATTCAGTAAATTAAACATGATTAGCAGTAGAGGAGTGTAGAAAACACCTTATAAGTGCAATTTTTAAAATAACTTTTACCTCTTTAATTTCAGTTATTATTAAACCTCTCATTATTGTCATAATATTTGTAACCTATCAACTAATTATTAACACTGTCATGTTCCTTGTGCAATCCTCTTTAATTTCATATATAATACAATATATCTGCTACCATTTTAACCATTTTAAAAGCATTATTGTAACACACCCCTACTTCCAATTTTCTGCCATGAATTTCTGTTTGGTCAGGACCCAATTTTTGTCTGGTAGCGAAAGAGTTAATCAATTGGGTGTCATCTCCACAATGAAGATTGGCTGCAATGGATCTCCAATACTGTCTGTCACTTAACTTGCTTGTCAGACTACCGTTTGTTTATCTCTTGTTGACATAATTACTCAGAAATGTGACATCTTAACGCAATGATTGTAATGTCCATTCAGAAATGCAACAACTAAACCTAATGTGTTTTTTAATTAGGAACTAAACTAAACCTAATGATTGAAATGTCCATTCAGGAATACAACAACTGAACCTAATGCGTTCTTTATTTCAGAACTAAACAACTAAACCCAATGATTTTATTGAATCTTTATTCAGGAATGCAACATCAAAACTCAGTGCTTACAATCCTGTTTTATGCACATCTTAACACATTGTTTCTAATCTTTAGCTAAGAATGACAGCAGAATCCACTGCTTATAATAAAGGATATTTCAAAAACAAAATTGGTAGTGTATACATATGTAACGATGGTTAATGAAAGCTTTGTAATAAAGGAAGGCGTTTAAAAGTGAGACTGACTTCATTGCACCGGGTTTTTATCCCGTATGGCTTGGTCTGTTTCTGGAGGGTGGCCTTTCAAAAGCATTGCACACAGCAGAAACTCCACATCTCCAGCAATGATCCCCAGGAGTCTCCAAGACAACTGCACTCCAAAAATTAATGAGTAGTTCGGAATTGAACCAGCAACCTTCAGGGTCAGAGGCAGGTGCATAACCACTTCACCAACATACTTTGTAATATAAAGTACGTATCAAACAAAAGTAAATTAACAAAGTTTAATCTCTCACCCATCGAATCGTGCCCTCTCCCATGCTATACCAAATGTGGACTTTATAATTTGATGCAAACCTTTAATTTTTAAGGTCATTACACTAAAGCTTTACACCTTTAAAATAATTCTATTCTTTTTTAAATACCTGCATGTAGTTAAAAATTATTTCTGAAGCCGTCAATTGCACTTTTCAGTCTTCGCATGCCACACTGACAGCAAAATTTGGCAGAAGGCACAGGAAATCGGACACCACAATTACAACAGAACTTAGCTTCAACAATCTCTAAATTACCCGAGGACCTAGCAGATTTAAACACGTTAGTATTTCCAAGACAACTATCTAAACTATCGGTATTAAAAGAATATGACAGAGGATTTGTTAGTGACATTGAAAATTTGTCGAGAACTTCCGGAAAGCTGTTTTTAGCATCTATATAATTGTTATACATTTTACATCCTGTACGCAGAATCTCATAAATACTAGAATTGTATCTGTGGAAATAATTATCGGCGGGACCTGCTTGATGTGGGTGGCGGTGGAGCTGTATGTTGGGTTGTAGTTGTGTGTAACCTGGCAAGAGTTCTTGATCAAGCAACCGCTGATGCAGAGACACATGATGATGATGAAGCTGAGATGAAAGGTCTTCTGGGAGCCTGGTGACCTTCACTGGCAGGTTGCATACCGCTGGTGTTATGGTCATTCTTGGATCTGCTGCTTCATGCTTTCCGTGCCTGTAGATTGTTGAAAACAAACACAATAAGGGTTGACATAAATATCTATCATTTTCAGAACGACTCAAACAGGTAATACTATGACAGGTAATACTACGTCAGGTAATATCCGCTTGGCTCTTAGGCCTCCACACATACACTAGGTATCACTATATGAGGTATGGTGACCAGTTCCTGTCTTCCCCACCTTTTCCTCCCAGATAATTTACGGACATTTAATCAGTACTCATTTAACGCACACACACACACCCAACAAGGGTAACTTGAAACTAGAAGCAGGTGGTGGACTGAGCTTGAGAGTAACCAACAGACAACCCCTCAACAGCCAGCAGAGGATCTCTACAGAGAAAGTGGTTACGATTCCTAACCAGTATGTTCAATGCCAAGACAGTTCTTGACAGCAGGTTAAGGATCTCTATCGAGACAGTGGCTGTGGTCCCTAACCAGTACTGTCACTTCCAAGACATTTCTCGACAGCAGGTTAAGGATCTCTATAGAGACAGTTGCTATGGTCCCTAACCAGTACTGTCACTCCCAAGACATTTCTCGACAGCAGGTTTAGGATCTCTATAGAGAAAGTGGCCATGGTCACTAACAAAGTATGATCACTGCCAAGACAGTTCTCGACAGCAGGTTGAGGATCTCTACAGAGACAGTGGCTACAGTCCCTAACAAGTACTGTCACTCCCGAGACAGATAGCCCTCGGCAGCAGGTTGAGGATCGCTATAAAGACAGTGGCTACAGTCACTAACCAGTACTGTCACTTCCAAGACATTTCTCGACAGCAGGTTTAGGATCTCTACAGAGACAGTGGCTACAGTCCCTAACAAGTACTGTCACTGTCAAGACATACAGCCCTCGGCAGCAGGTTGAGGATATCTATAAAGACAGTGGCTATGGTCACTAACCAGTATGGTCACTGCCAAGACAGTTCTCAACAGCACATTGAGGATCTCTATAGAGACAGTGGATACAGTTCCTAACCCGTACTGTCATGGCCAAGACAGACAGCCCTTGACGACCAGCAGAAGATCTCTACAGAGACAAAGGCTATGGTGGCAAACCAGTATGGTCATTGCGACAGGTAATATCCGCTTGGCTCTTAGGCCTCCACACATACACTAGGTATCACTATATGAGGTATGGTGACCAGTTCCTGTCTTCCCCACCTTTTCCTCCCAGATAATTTACGGACATTTAACCAGTACTCATTTAACGCACACACACACACCCAACAAGGGTAACTTGAAACTATAAGCAGGTGGTGGACTGAGCTTGAGAGTAACCAACAGACAACCCCTCAACAGCCAGCAGAGGATCTCTACAGAGAAAGTGGTTACGATTCCTAACCAGTATGTTCAATGCCAAGACAGTTCTTGACAGCAGGTTAAGGATCTCTATAGAGACAGTGGCTGTGGTCCCTAACCAGTACTGTCACTTCCAAGACATTTCTCGACAGCAGGTTAAGGATCTCTATAGAGACAGTGGCTATGGTCCCTAACCAGTACTGTCACTCCCAAAACATTTCTCGACAGCAGGTTTAGGATCTCTATAGAGAAAGTGGCCATGGTCACTAACAAAGTATGATCACTGCCAAGACAGTTCTTGACAGCAGGTTGAGGATCTCTACAGAGACAGTGGCTACAGTTCCTAACAAGTACTGTCACTGCCGAGACAGATAGCCCTCGGCAGCAGGTTGAGGATATCTATAAAGACAGTGGCTATGGTCACTAACCAGTATGGTCACTGCCAAGACAGTTCTCAACAGCACATTGAGGATCTCTATAGAGACAGTGGATACAGTTCCTAACCCGTACTGTCATGGCCAAGACAGACAGCCCTTGACGACCAGCAGAAGATCTCTACAGAGACAAAGGCTATGGTGGCTAACCAGTATGGTCATTGCCAAGACAGTTCTAACAACCAGCAGAGTATCTCTACAGAGACACTGGCTAAGGTCACTGCCAAGACAGACAGCAATGGCAAACTAACTTCTGTACAGACGCCCAGTAAATTACTTCATGTAAACAAAAACTCCATCAAAGACGGGTGATGTATGAGATGGTAAACATGATCACCCACGTGTATTTGCATGGCACATGATGATGATAATGATCCAGTGCTCCTTTTACAACACTGATTTGGCCCTAAAGCTCCAAACAAAATTCAACCACAACTGGTAGGCTATGATTTACTATGACAAGCTCTGATTTACTACAACTGGTAAGCTATGATTTACCACAACTGGTAGGCTATGATTTACTATGACCAGTAAGTTCTGATTTACTACAACTGGTAGGCTCTGATTTACCACAACTGGTAGGCTCTGATTTACTATGACCAGTAAGTAGTATTTTAGTATTTTTAGTATGATTTTTTTTAGTATAAAATTTAGTATGACCAGTGGCAAAGTAAGCTCTGATTTACTACAACTGGAAAGCTCTGATTTACTATGACCAGTAAGTAGTATTTTAGTATTTTTAGTATGATTTTTTTAAGTATAAAATTTAGATGTGGCAAAGTAAGCTCTGTTTTACTACAACTGGTAAGCTATGATTTACTATGGCTGGTAAGCTGTGATTTACTACAACTGGTAAGGTATGATTTACTACAACTGGTAGGCTGTGATTTACTATGACCAGTAAGCTCTGATTTACTACAATTGGTAAGCTATGATTTACTACAACTGGTAAGCTATGATCTACTATAACTGGTAACCTGAGCCTCAAATAATTTAACACATAAATGCCTCAAACAATTTAACACGTACATGGCTCAAACAATTTAACACATAAATTCCTCAAACAAATTAACACATAAATGGCTCAAACAATTCAGAACTTCGTAAATGCCTCAAACAACTAAACCCTTGATGAAACTCCTCAACCGTCGTTAAACAGGAACGGTACCTCAAGTGACGCACAGATACTTGAGATTCATTCAGCGGAAGCGGGACTAGCGTCTTCACCATATCCTCTTCACAACAATTTGGTTTTGTTTCTATATGAGGGCCTCGCTTTTTATGCAACCTTCTTTCCTTATTCGCAGACTTTGGAGACGAAGACTTTCCCAAATCTAGCCCATCAGTTTGACTCACTCCACCCAGCAATTGCCCAGCTTCCACAGCATCACTGTGGTCAACGCTGACAGAGAAATCACTTTCCGCTATAAATGACAACCTGGATATCATTTTGTATTTGGCCGGTCCAGTTCTATTAGGTCTCTCTGTGGCAATGACCTTATCCTTATCAAGATTTATAGGCTCCCCCTGTTTCTAGGAACAGACAGACAATGAAGTAATGAACATCTACAATCACATTTTATTTACATTAATTAAATACGCTTGCCTGCTGCCCCGGAGGTAATGCCTTTAAATCCCCAGCAAAACAGATTTAAAAAAAAATTGATTTGGGCTTTTCTGTCATATTCCCTTTATGCTTCATCATCATCATCATGTGCAGTGCTGATAAGCGTGGGTGGTCATGTTTCACCATCTCACATGATAATCAGTCGTGGATCGGCTCTGTGTTCCAGTCTTGATTATGCCACGTGGCCAATCCATCCAGATATTTACTTCTATGCCTGCCCCTTTTTATTTTCCCCTCAATTTTGCCAGTTGTCACCAAGTTCTCCAGTTTATTTCTTCTCATAACGATAAGCCTCAAGGTGTGTAATTGTTTCAGAGTTGTCCTTCCTGTTGTACACTAATCTGTACCAATGGCTCTGTGTCAAGAGGCACACAAAAAAAAAAACAACAGTGCCTGGGGATTCATAGCAAAAGCAAATGGATGATATTTAGTAAAGGAGAGCTTGGCATATGATACCTCAACCTCAAGTCTGAGAATGGAGCTGGAGGCGGTTACCGCAGCTTTCCACTGGATGGAGAACAAACTGTATACACATGTCATGTTTGTGACAGAATCACAAAGCATGCCGACAAAGATGAAGACTGGCATGCTTCGTGCTGAATGGCATGGATTTATTCAGAGGCAGCAGGTTTGAGCATTCACTGGATCTTTTTTCCAGGACACTCTGGTGTGGTTGGCAATGAACAGACAGACAGACTGGCTGGTGCCGCATCACTGAGGGGTGATTTGATGCATGATAAGGCAGATGTGGCGAAGGCCTTCTGGGAACACATGAATAATGAAGAAGAACAGACAGACTGTCATGGTCTAGAGAGAATGCGGCAGCAAGTCAGTCGGCACATTTGGACTTTCCTTTTGGACTCGTGGAAGATATATCCATGAACGGTATTTAAGATAATTGATTTAACTAATATAACATAACATTGTGTGTTAAGTAAAATTAATTAATTAATTAGAACACTTGATTTTAATAGGACGAAAAACAGATGCTTACGTCCCTTGTCTAGTTCAAATATGCCTGCAGTTGTATACTTATTGATAACTATTAACTATATTATAATTGTGAATTTGTTTATATAAGTTGTATAGCAAAACTATTTCAGCATGGCAGAGGAACAAGTTTCGTTAACACAGGTTTTAACTGGAGTAGGCACGGCAATAGGCAGACTCAACACAGCAATAAAGCAACAAGGAGTAGGGACAGAGATTGAAAAATTTAGTGGGCAGGCGAAAGATTTCAAGAAATGGATGACTTCGGTGGAGAAACATGCATTCTTGGTGGCAGCAACGGATGAGGAGAAGATGAAAATTGCTTACCAGGCCACTGTAGCACCGGTTTCGGATCACATTAGAAGAAAATTAGAAGCTAGAGTAGATGAGACATGGGGGAAGTTCAAGGATGACTTGGCCCACAAGTCACCAAGTTCTAGGCACGGCAATAGGCAGACTCAACACAGCAATAAAGCAACAAGGAGTAGGGACAGATATTGAAAAATTTAGTGGGCAGGCGAAAGATTTCAAGAAATGGATGACTTCGGTGGAGAAACATGCATTCTTGGTGGCGGCAACGGATGAGGAGAAGATGAAAATTGCTTACCAGGCCACTGTAGCACCGGTTTCGGATCACATTAGAAGAAAATTAGAAGCTAGAGTAGATGAGACATGGGGGAAGTTCAAGGATGACTTGGCCCACAAGTATGCTGAAATCACAGATCCTCAGCATGTGTTTTCAGTGTTAAGACAATCCAAGCAAAACACTGGAGAAACTGTGCAATTATTTAGTGATAGGTTGATTAACCTAGCTGAGGAGGCATTCCTGGGACAGAACGTACGAGGGGAGGAAGTGGAACGAATGTTGGTCGGGATTTTTGTAGACGGTATAAAGTCAGATGGACTGAAGTTTAAATTAATGAGAGAAAACCCTGAGAGATTATCACAAGCTGTGGATATAGCTGTACAGGAAGAGAATTTGAGACGAAGATTTAGACAGAGTAGGACGAGAAATAGGAACTAGTCGGGAGGATAGGATCGAAGAGCCCATGGAGATCGGACAAGCAAGGTTCGGATGGAATAGAAGAGGAGGCATACAGACATTGCAGGGAGGTAATGATAATGCTTATGATAGAAGAAGACAAATGAGAAATCCTATAAGAGAAACGGTAGGTAACACAAATATAGTCTGTTGGGGTTGCGGACAACACGAACACATTTTTAAATTCTGTGGTAACAGGCGTGTTCAGTCGAATACACAAAATAGAAATGTTAATAACAGATCAAATAGGAATTTTGAAGATAGAGAGAGGAATTTTACAAGGCCAAGAACGCAGGAAAACCGGAATCCCACTTACTGAATAGGACCTGCGGTAAGAGGGAAGATAACAAGGTCCCAAGAATTAAGGAATATTTTAATGACAAGTATAGGAGGACGAGTAGAAAGTGGTCTCAACTGGGTGAAATCAAACAGTTTTCAATAAATAAAACGGACCCCAGTTCATGCATAATAGAAATAGGGAAATATAGAATTCGAACATTAATTGATTCGGGAGTTCAAGTTAGTGTAATCAAAGAAAAATTTTTATACAAAATAATAAAAAAAATTGCAAAATATTCAGGAGTCATGACACTCTTCACTCTGTTACAGGACAAAATTTAGAAGTAGTTGGCCAAACAATGATAAATCTCAAATTAGGAGGAATCAACGTAAGACACCTTTTTCACGTAGTCAAAGAGTTAAATAGGAACATGCTTATAGGTAGGGACTTCTTACTGAAAAATGGTGTAAGACTTTTTTTTGATCTGCACAAGTTAAGATTCCAGGGCGTGTATGTAGATTTATAAGAGGACATGCACATATCAGCACTGGTTAGGGTTAAAACGTCCACGACTTTAAAACCACAGACGGTTAATCTGATACAGGCGAAAGTGAAAAGAAATGCGTATTATTTAGTAGGACATACAGTTAGAATAACAGAGTTACAAAGGGAGATAATAGATGAACCTGGTCTAGAAGTTCCAGATGGAATAATGACATTAGATAAACACTTAACTTTTCCAGTAATGATTATTAACAACACAGGCAAGGAAATTAAATTGTACAGAGGATGTGTAATAGCCAAAGTAGAACATTATCCTAACAGCATATTAACAACAGACAAGAGTAGAAATGCCGAGAATTAATTATCCAGAAACCCCTATAGAAAGAATCAATACCAGAAATAGACGTGGAAGAAGATGGAACGTGCGGCATGATGAATTGATCCATCCATTCAGAAAACATACATCTCAAATATATTCAGTAGACAAAACAACAAGAGAACAAGAATTATTAGCACAGTTAAAAGCTCCACCGGAAAATAAGGAAATATTAGAAAAAACTTGTAAAAGAGAATCAAGATGTTTTTGCAATTAACGACTTAGAATTGGGGAAGACCAAAACAGTCACTATGGAAATAGATACTGGAAATCACCCACCAATTAGTTTGAAACCGTATAGAACTCCCTTAAGGAACAGAGAAATTGTAAAAAAGGAAATAGAAGATATGCTAAAAGCAGGAATAATAACAAGATCGAAGTCAGAATGGTCATCTCCGATTGTCATAGTGACCAAGGCCGATGGTTCACACCGATTCTGCTGTGACTACAGGGCATTGAACAAAATCACTAAGAATGTAGCTTACCCATTGCCGGTGATCGACGATATTTTAGGGTTACTTAATGGGTCTACCTTCTTCACTACATTGGATGCAAGGTCAGGATTTTGGTGTATCCCTATGTCCCCAGATGCTCAAAAGAAAAGTGCTTTCTGAACACACGCAGGTTGTTACGAATGCCTTTTGGGGTCAAAAATGCGCCTTCTCACTATATGCTATTAATAAATCAAGTATTAGAAGTCATGCAAAAGTTCGCATTAGCATATATAGATGACATTTTGATCTACACAGCAGGAGATGTACAGGACCACCTGAAACATGTAAAATTGGTATTTGACAGGTTAAGACTACATGATGTTAAACTGAAACTCAGTAAATGTGAATTTCTAAACACAGAAACTAAGTACCTGAGATACATTATTGATAGAGAAGGAATTAAACCAGATCAGGATAAAGTAAAGGCTATTAAGGAATTGCCTGCTCCAACCAACGTAAGAGAAGTTTGTGCTTTTATCGGTACATGTGGGTACTATCGTCATTTCATTCCAGGTTTCTCAAAAATAGCAGAACCCATCACTAACCTGACTGGCAAATACGCTAGATTTAAGTGGAATGATGAGTATCAAAGAGCATTTGAATTTTTAAAACATAGTCTAACAGTAGTACCATTATTAGTGCATCCAGATTTATACAAACAGTTAATTTTATATACTGATGCTTCAGATAATGCTATAGGAGCATGCCTCACTCAACCATATGAAGGAGAAAATTCAGGAATTCCAGGAGTTAAGAACGAAAAGACCAATTTATTTTCTATCACACAAACTTAGTAAATCTCAGAAGAAATGGCCAATTATAGAAAAAGAGGCATATGCTATTCACTATGCTCTTCAGAAACTTAATTATTATTTACATAACGCCAATTTCATTATTAGAACTGACCACATGCCCTTAAGATCTTTATTAGAAGCTCCAGTGCAGAACAGAAAAATACAGACATGGGCGTTGAATTTGCAGGGGTACAACGCAAAGATAGAGTACGTAGCCGGTAGGGACAACACCTGTGCAGATTTATTATCCAGAATCCCGTATCCAGAGACATCAGGAAACACTGAGGATGAGGGCGAACTCGAAATAGACGACCGAAACTGGCAAGTAAATATATTAGATTCTGCCATATTAAGTAGAGAAGATTTTAGGAGTTCACCGTCGGATCAAGAATCTGAACCTATAGCGGAAGACCCACATTTAATGCAATTTAATATGAAGGAAGAACAAGAATTAGATCCGAAAGTTGTAGAAATAAAACAGAAATTGAACGAAACGGGTGAAAACAGTTGTAAGAAAAATTTTCTAGTCTTGCAGGATGACGATCAGTTATATTACGTAAATGAAAGAAGCGAACAGTTGAGAAAATACATTCCAAAACATTTGGAAATTGAGATTCTAAAGGCATATCATGATGAGAATGGTCATCTTGGTCGTGATAAGTTAGTAAAAGCACTCACTAATAAATATTATTGGCCGAATTTATTTAAAACTGCTTGTAAGTACGTCGATGCGTGTGAGAAGTGTAGGTTAAGAAATATGAAAACGATCAAATGTCCCTTACAAGATACTGACATTCCTCAGTTTCCAATGCAGAAAGTGAGCTTAGATATATCAGGTCCTCACCCTAGAACACTATCGGGGAATGTATATCTACTTCATATCGTGGATTGCTATAGTCTTTGGCTGGAAGTCTATGCGATTCCGGATAAGAGCGCAGATACCATCATTAATATTTTTCTACAGGAGTACATACCAAGATTTAGTTGCCCACAGATCGTACTCACAGATAATGGTAAGGAGTTTGTGAACAAGAAGTTCGAGAAGTTATTACAGGATTTGAATATAGGCCATATAAAAACTTCATATTATAGACCTTCTTCAAATGCGAAGAATGAGAGACAACATCGGACATTGTATAACATAATAGCAAAAATTGTGGAGGAACATGAAAAAGATTGGGATCTTTTCTTAGGATCTGCATTAAGCGCGATACGCACAAATCAAAATGAGGGGACAGGTTTTTCACCATTTTACTTATTACACGGAAGAGAGCCTATACTCCCAATTGACAATCTGTTAAAACCAAGACGTAAATATATGGGGGAGGATTTTCAGGAAGTTATTATACAAGAAATGCACAAAGCGCATGTAAGGTTAAGAAACAATATAATTAAAGCCAGAGAAAGACAGAAAAAGTACGCAAACAAAAATACACAACTACAGGAATTTAAAGTAGGTGATAGAGTTTATTATAAGAAGCATAGAAGAAACTCCAAATTTGATGCTCATTGGATTCCAGGTTATTATATTTTAGAAAAGTTAGGTACTGTATCATACAGTATAAAGAACCAAATCACAGGACATGTGGCACGGGCACACGTGGAACATTTAAGAAGAGATAATGAAGATAAGAGAGACAATAACAATAATAATTATTATTATTATTCAGACGGGTTATACTCAGATGGACAACTCGTCAGAAGAGTTAAATATACAATACCACCAGATTTTGGAAAAGATCCGGTACAAAGTCAATTAATAACAACACCAGTTTACAATGATACTTATGAACAGGCAGAAACAATACCGAAAACTTTGATGAAGGAAGAAAGGAATACATATGATGGTTATGACAGTGTTGAATCTATGGAGGAAGAGGTAACCGCTCCATTTAAAAATACCAGACAAGCAGTAAAAAGGAGAATAGAGAGACAGAGAAATAGAGAAGTTAAAAGACAGAGGAGAATTAGAGAAAATTCATCAAGCGACGAAGATATGCCACTACTTGAAAGATCGTTAAGAAACTATGATAGACAGATTAGATTAGATATAGAAAGAAAAAAATTAGCGGCTGCTAGCAACAGACATACAGATGAAGAAGAAGGAATGGATGAAAATTCAGAATCTAATAGATATAGTAGCATGAAGGAAAATGTTTCTTTACGGGAAGATGAAGACATTGATGTGGAGATGGCACTTATACAGAAAAATCTAGAATTACTGAAGAAATGGAGATATGGTAAATAGATTGATAGAATATGCTGCAGATAGCAGGATGAAAATTTTGTGGTTTAAAGAGGAAATTGGTAATTGATGAAATACGGTAGCTGTGAATTACAGATGAATTATAGAAACAGATTGGCAAATAGCCTGACTAATAGTTGTTGTCTTGATGAGTAAATATGATGTTGTATATTTTGGTAATAAGTTAAGTAATATGGATGTCAATTCTCGTGTGGTCTTGAAGATGTATTTTTTATTGCCATTCGATTTTGAGATTTGACTTGTTGAGTTTTCTTAATAGATAAATAATTTATTATTAGTCCAAAATAGCGACTAATAATGGATAGGATATATTAAAAAATGGTTTATTTTGTTTCATCATGTATGTCATATTATTTTGAATAATGTCTTTCTTTGAATTGGTTGATTACCTTTATTTAATATGAGGGGAATGAAAATTATCTTCAAAACGTTGGGGGGTACGATATCCTGTTTTGACTTTGTTTTAGTTGGCTCATGAATTGTGATTTTAGTTGAATTGTCTTGTGTATTGAATAGCATTTACCCTTGTTTACAAATAAGTTGAAAATTGTTAAAATTTTGTTCACAAAC
This sequence comes from Cepaea nemoralis, assembly GCA_014155875.1. NCBI lineage: Eukaryota > Metazoa > Mollusca > Gastropoda > Stylommatophora > Helicidae > Cepaea > Cepaea nemoralis. The sequence continues at coordinate 204,551 of JACEFZ010027389.1, read as the reverse complement.
ACTTATTGTTTTGTTTAGAATAAAGAGTAATAAGACGGGGCCTTATTTAAAGCCCTTCGTTCAGAAAATAGTTAACAAACGACTCTAGACTTTGGCCTTGTGCTAGTAAGAAGGCTGCTGCGCCAATCAGCGTTAATGTTTTGGGATAGGGAGGTTAATTACATGATGGCTATGAAGTTTGGAAACACATGCCATGCTTGGATGACGGGGTTTTATAATGGATTGTAACAGAAGTAGGGTATTAGTGTTAGGTGGTGGGAAAAGGCTGTGGCACGATTGAGCATCGGGGGAGAATGGGAAGAGAGATGCTCAAGTCGTGACGTAGTTGGTTGTCAGGGGGCAGTCAAGATCAGGGCCTGGAACTGGAAGGACACCATGTTGATAGAACTTGTCATCAAAGTAAAATAAACCTTATTTATATGAAACCAACAGTCTTTCTTAGTCCTTCACACTGTTATAGGATCCTACACAAATAACTCTCATGTTAGTAGAAATATATGGTTCTGGGGAGTTGAAATAGGAGCTGCATTAAGTCAGCATTAATTGAATATAGATGCCATGTTGAATGAAGGAAGAAGAAGTTAGGTGGTATAAAAAGAGGCTGTGTTAGTCAGCAACAAGGGAAATATATGGAGCTAGTTAATTTAGAGTGGACATTAATGGGGCTGTAGATAGCAGTACATATGGTTTAGTACAAAGTTAGATACGCCTATGAACAAGGATGCTGACAATGGGATGTGAGGGGGTAAATATAGGAGCTGTGTTAAACAGTGTTAATTGGTTTAAAGTATGTTCATAAGAAATGAACATTGTCAATATTATTTTTATGGTTTTATGGTTCAATCAAGTCATGTGAAATATAGTGGGTGTGGAAAGCAACACAAATATTAATATTGAGTATATAAGGAAGAAATTTTGGATCGACTTAATTTATAACAAACAGAAACATATGTTCATGAATTTTAAGTTGCGTTTAAAAAAAAAAAAAAAACTTTATTTATAAAGTTTTTGTGTTTGCAAGGGAGGTAAATGTGATTGCTTTCAAACTACTTCTTTATATCTTTATAACTGGGTGCGCACCCCATCTTTTCTGTCTATCCTGTGTTGTTTTGTTGATGTTGAGAGAAAATGAGAAGTTACATAACGCATGATAAGTTTCAAATTATATCCCAACGATTTGATGAACATATGTATATATGAAATGAAATATCTTTATGAACTGTTTTTTTTTTAATGAAACCTTGTAGGCTCATATACGGAAACGAAGAAGAAGTATCACTTCACGAAGATCTATAACAGAACATAGCGGTTAGCTATAAGAGATAAGTGGAGAACTGGACTTCATTGGTTAAGAGGGGGTTAGCTTAAGATGGGTTGGAGAAATAATATTGGGGTTAAGGTTTTAGTGAGGGAAAGAATAAGTAGAATAAGTAGGTTAGGGATTAAGACTTTTCAGGAAAAGTCTTCTTAAAGATAGAGAGGAATGTAACAGAGCACCATCTCTGTTAGTGGGTTAGGAGGTGATGTGCAAAGACTAGGAACGGTTGAGCATCCCGTATAAACGTAACTAGGGACGCTCAAGCCGTGACGCGGGGGTTAGAGATGTTAGTGACTATCTGGACCTTGAATTGACAACATCTATTGTAATAACAGAAAACCTCTTCTATGCTGTTTTATATTATACGATGTATTCAGTCAAATTAAACATATGAAAAATATAACTAGGACTTCGCTTGCATCTGCCATATAACTGTTACTCTGTTATAATAGTCGTCGCTCAGAGGTAAAGTATGACAGACATAGTAATCAGTTTGCAACAGTGCCATGATCGGGTTTATAGGATTACAGATCATGGCATCGTTCAGAAAAAATTGCAGTCTGTATAAAGAGACCATGCAAAGTGACCTGCCACGAGCGTTGGTCACAAGAGCGTGAAAAGCGCTCGGGACACTTTGTGAAGTAACAAAGCGTCACCTTCAAGATCAGTTGGGCTTGAGCCATGGTCAGGTGCGGCCCTGGTTCTTGGTTTCAAGTAGCGATGGCCACACAGTGTGCTGCTACAGTATTAGTTGGATTTATAGTCATTGTGTAGACTCTAGGTATTGTGTAAGCTTGACAAATGTGTATAAATGACAATGTGAAGTATAAAATATTTAGAGACAATATAACAGTTAAAACAGCGCCAGTGTTGTGTTCTTGAGGAAATGTCCAGTTGTGTTCTGAATAGTTGGTTGTTATCAAATTGGAAGAGTGGAAGAGCTCAACCATAACCAAATATAACAATAGAGATGGGTACAGTGATAAGACCACGGCATCGCCAGACAGGAAGGCATTGGCACAGAAGTGTGACCGCACAGTAAGAAGTATACGTTGCGGTGTGGCAACCTACTTAAAGTGCTGTAATAACAAGACATGCGAGCCGTAGCAAACGGGCACCATTAGTATTGGAACTCTTCACTGGCTGTTGAAGAACTCAACTCAACACTGTCAAAACTGTCATTTACTGCCAATATAGTAACATTGCAGTGTATGGCAGGATGGGGGGGGGGGGGGGGGGGGGGGGGTCCTTTGAGCCTGAGGAATTAAAGCCTCCTGGCTAATGCAGTCGCCGCGAACTGTGCAGGTTAGGTTTTGCTTTTTGCCCTGACAGAAAAAAATACCACACCTTACTGAGGATTCAAACCCGGGTCTCCCGAAGGAGAATCCGGCATTCTAGTCACTCGGCCAGTTGCTCTCCTCAACACAACTCAACACTGATCTGTGGAAATTTGTCAGTATTGCTTGTTATTCTTTTTTATTCATTGCACACATTTTGTTTTTGCATATACTTTTATAGGACATCGCTGTCAACACCAGCATTTTACTGCTATTGTTGATGTCTTGGCAAGTTTACGTTCAGTAGTTTGCCATCTTCCGAAGTCGGAGAGTATCTGCCTGCACGGCGAGGAACCACCAGTCTGCACACCAATAAGTCAGACATGGGACAACGGATACTCACGCAAACCTCAGTTCAGTATGACATCACACTGATGTTGGACAACAGGATGTCTTCATCCGGCATACAGGACTTCACACTGGAGTTCACAGCCAGCGAACACAAGCAAGTAGTTTGCCATTGCTTTCTGAATGACCGGCTCCCATACCAATTCGTTAAAACCCAGCGCAACATGGTCTGCTGCCAAATCGCAGGCAGCTGTGTTTCGAACGCGGGTAAGTGGGAATACGAACCGCGTCTGTAACCCCTTCGCCATGGAGACGGCCATTGCACACATACTCGTCTTATTATACCACTGGAAGATGTTGAACCCCAGAGCACTGTGACGGTAGTTGAGTGTGCTACAAATCTGTCACACAGATGTCCAAGTTACAATCAGAATGGGGACATAGAAACACGCTTTTCAAAACTCCCAAGCTAACATCACTGGTGCTGCTTATGTCTTCTTCCGTTCCACATCTACTGCTTTTCTCTTGTCTGTCCTCAAAAGAATGACAGTTGTATGAAAGTTGTATCTGACAACAGATTCATTGGGTCTGGTGTGTGTGAGGCAGTGGGCTCAAAGACAGTGGATGGAGTCTGTGAGGTGATAAAGCCTGATCAAAATCATGTTTATTTGCCCACAGGAACTGAGCAAGCTAACAGAGTGGCAGGCTGGGCTACTGTACCAGGACACGTGGGTGTCAGAGGAACTGAGCAAGCTGACAGAGTGGCGAGCTGGGCTACTGTGGAAAGGAGCAAAGGACTGGGTTGATATACTGAATACGGCAAGAGAGGCAGGGAGATTAAACGAATCAAGACTTCCACTATGAATCTGTAACCTTGACCAGACTGCAAGAAGAACATCAAGTGACAAGGAGTGAAGCCAGGCAGGAGTGCTATGTAGGGAGCCAAAGAAGAATAGTAGGTGACATAGGGTGAAACTGAGAGACAAAGATAGCGATGAGAAGGGGTATAAGGAGAAAGTAAGAATGAACAAATCTTATTTTTAATTATTTTTAAAGGGCTAAGAATTGAGCATTATATTCTGTCCTTTGTTTCAACAATCATATTAAATATGAAGTCCCCAGTAATATGATGTCCTTTGTTTCAACAACCATATGAAACATTAAGTCCCAAGTAGGACGATTTCCTTTGTTTCAAAAATCACATTTTTTATTTTCTCGCTCGCTTTAAACTAAAGCGTAGTCCATACACATTACTTCTAGTAGTGCTGGACTGAATTTTGTGTGTGGATCAGCTTTCCCTATTAACAGTGTCCCTCGCCATAAGGCGAAACCACTCTGACTTCAGAGGTAACAATCATATTAAACATGAAGTCCTCAGGTAGGACGATGTCCTCTGAAGAGTTTCAAATATGTTCTAAAATTTGAGAGAAGTGACCCATGATGCAAGAATCAAGATTTCAGTACAGGTACCCAACTAGAACCACGCTAACACTGGCAAGTATCAATTAAAGCCATTTTTGCTCAAAAGCACTACATTCAAGTTGGAAACCAGTTTAAGGTAATGATGCTGCAATGTATATTAGAAGACCGGAATCAAATCTGTGATTAGAATCTTATGTAGCCATTTGATCTTTGTCTGAAATAGAACTATTAAAGGGGACTCGAAAATGCCAAAGATGTTACATTTTTTAACCAAGAACAATCAAGACTTCCAGCAGTTTACCCAGCAACCAATTTATATTAAATGCCCAATTCTTAAACTGTCTTTCCTGAGCCAGTGATCTGAAGTTCTGTGATCTGTGATGTTTTGTGGTCTGCGACATTTTGTAATCTGTGACGTTTTTGTAATCTGTGTTGTTTTGTGGTCTGTGACATAATGTGATGTGTGATGTTTTGTAATCTGTTATGTTTTGTAGACCACAAAACATAACAGGTTACAGAACATCACAAATAACCTGAAAATGGCTCAACCCCACAGAAATACTGGTCAGAGAAAATAACCCTGCAACTGCTGAGGATTGAACCCAAACCTTTGTCTTGACAAGCAAGTGCCCCACAACAACAATGCACATTACAAAACATGAACCTTGGAAATACACACATTTATGTAAAGTAGAGCTAGGCTATTTGTAAATTCTGACTGCTAGCATTCACAGATGACTACTTACAGCAACTGGAGCTGCCTTTCCTCTGGCCACACCCCCAACAGGAATTCTTGTCGTCAATGCCGCACCCCCCACAGGAATTCTTGATGATTGTGCTGCCCCTACAGGTATTCTGGTGGAGGGAGCTGCATTTCCCGAAGGTATTTTTGTTGACGAAGTTGAACTTCCAGCAGGAATTCGTGAAGATGAAGGCAAGCTGCCTGTAGGTTTCTTTGTGGAGGAGGTTGCTTCTCCTGCAGGTATTTGAGCAGACGCAGCAGGCCCTCCTGCCCCAAGCTTTGTTGATGGGGCGGAATTTGCTGGAGTTATCCGAGTTGTAGAAGCTGATCCACCGGCAGCTATCCGTGTGGAAGATGCTGATCCACTGGTGGCTATTCGTGTGGAAGAAGTGGATCCACCAGGGGCCATCCGTGTAGTTGAGGATGACACTCCAGTAGGCACTTTTGCTAAAGATGTCTGTCTTGTAGAAGAATTGGACCCTAGTGTGGAATTTTTGGGTAAGGAAGTTTGGCCTCCAGCAGATGTCTTTGTTGTTGGAGCTGGTCCCTTCAATGGGGCTTTAGTTGCTGTGAGTGCAGGCCGAGCTGAAGGTAAATGGATAAAGAAGACAAGAAAATCAAACATGAAAATATATTAGCTGAAGTTAGTTGGTTACGAATGCTCTGGAATACTATGGAGTTTTGACTCTTTTGAAGTCCAACAGTTTTGACAAAAATGTCTCTGCATCTGTCAGAGAGGCTTGTGTAGAAACACTCCTCCCAACCTGTTACCATCATCAATAGAACGCTATTGCAGTGCTCTCATTCTCCTCTCCAAGATTACAAACACTCTCCTTCCCCTGTACCAGCTCACAAACCAACAGGGTTGTGCAAGACCAGTACTGGAACTTCACATCCGCTGACAGGCATGGGAGTCTTTGGAACATTGGCTGTGGATCCAGTTTGTGGATATGTCACACAACAAACAGATTTAAGGTCAGTGTGAAACCAGATCTTATATTATCTTGTGACCTTATCCACAAATCCAAGGTAACTGAAATAATTAGCATATTATCACATATAATGAAACATCTTCTGACAGCCATGTATATGTGTGAGAACTAACCTGCGCGAGAATTGGTAGCGGTTCTCGCCGGGGTATATGAGCCGGTCACTCAGAAAGCAATGGCAAACTACTGAGCGTAATCTTGCCAAAAATCAACAATCACCTGAAAGATGCTGATGTTGACAGCGATGTCCTGAAAAGGATATGCAAAAAAAAAAAAAAAAAAACAGGCATGTATACCCTCAGCCTTTTGTGGCACGTAATGTCAATCACTTCCAGAACAGATGGTGCTCCATGCCATAACATCAAGCTGCCCGGCATCATCTCTCAGGGTCTTCTCTTGTCTCATTTCTCTACAACTTCCTCACACCTGTCTCACAATACAGCATTCTTGGGGGAAATCCCTAGTAGTTGCAGAGGAATTTGTTATCCCCAGCAGCTAAGCTCTGGAACTGTTCATGTTTGCTATTGCAGAACCAGATTGATTAGAGCTGCTTCCTCGTCTATGATCTGAATGGCTGGGCACTGAAAATGACTTATTTCATTCAGACAGACTTAAAGAACTGGTAGCTAGGGATAACCAGGCCTGCTTGAGCGCATGTCGTATCTCTAAGGCACGTGCCTGAGGTAGTAGCTTTGGTTGGACATAAACTATGAGTGGATAACCAGGCCTGCTTGAGTCAAGAGGTGCATGTCGTACCTCTAAGGCACTTGCCTGAGGTCGTAGCTGTGGTGGGACACAAACTATGAGTGGGTTTATGTGCAGCCTTGAAAGGTAGTTCTGCGGCGAAGGGGTTACACACGCAATAGGTAATCCCGCAAAACCGCATTCGAAACACAGCTGTGGGCGATTTGGAAACAGACTGTCTTGCGTTGGTTTCCTCACACAAAAGTATGAGTACCAATTGTTCAGTAAGCAATGGCAAACTACTGAACGTAAACCTGTCCAGAAATCACGAACAGCGAAAACATGCTGGGTTTGACTGCAACATCCTGTAAAGGATATGCAACAAACTTTTTAACTTTGAAAGGTAGTTGTGGTTATTATGACAGTATATGACTTTTAAATATGATGCTGGGTATAAGTCAAGAATAGGGAAGCCAGATGAATAGAATTTGTATGGTATTGTGTTTGGATTTTTAATATTAAAAAAACATTGGATAGTTTCAAGCGATTTATACAGGCAACAAAAATGATATTATAGGTACAAATTTAGCAAAAGACCCACTGTATACATCTAGAAGTGTATTTGGCATACGATGCTAGCCCCATATTTTGTAGATCAATTGTCACTTGACAACATCAATCACATCAGAGTCTCCGTGGTCAAGTGGTCAAGCCATTAGACTCTGACTCCAAAGGTTGTGGGTTCGATTCCGGGCCGCGTTCTTTGGTTCACGAGTGAAATGTTTCTGAGACTCCTGTGGGTCGTCGCTAGAGCTATGGAGTTTGTGCTTTGTGCAACGCTTTCCGTGCTGTGGAAAGAGACCGAGCCATATGGGATAAAACCCGGTGCAATGAAGTCCATCCTGTCGACTTTTAAGCGACTTTTTTAATCACACCTGCTGCCTTCACTTACCAAGACATTTTGGTCGCCATGTTTAGGTTTCATCGACCGGGGAGCCTAGGTGAATTTGTTGTACACATCCACTTTGATATAAATTAACATCCAAAATCACAGAGCTGGCAGGCGTGTGTGAAGCCACCGAGCCATGGCAGATCCCAATGTTGTATGTAGCTTGTCTGTTTTTAGGAGGGGGTGGGTGGAGGCCAGCTCTGATAGCGGGTAGCTACTCCCTGTATCTGATGCTTCAACTGTCACAGGTTCATTCATGTACACATGTACACGCAACACAACATGTATATGCAGCACATGTACACAACACAAAACATGTACACAGCATATACACAACACATGTACACAACACAACATATTCACAACATGTACACAACACAACATATTCACAACATGTACAGAGTCTATTCTTTCCAGAATTTTCCAAGATGGCTGAGCATCCTTGTCCATGACCTTTGGATCAGGAAGGAGTATAACATCTCCAGGTTTTTGTAAAAGTTGTCCACAGCCAAATGTGACCACGACACTCTTTTAAAATTAAGATCTGGACAGTGTAAAGTCACTGGAGGAATAAAAAGTGAAATGGGTTGAACTGCGTTAAATCTGTGGAAATGTAAACAATTGGAAAACACAAAGTGTGCGTCAGCTTTACAAAATTATAATTACAAACCAAACAACAAAACAAAAAATACAAACACACACACACAAAGAGGATGCTGCAGAGACAAGCAAACAACCAGAAAAAAACCACAACAGACACAAATGGAAATTTCACTAAAGTGATTACATTAAGGCATAATAATACACACAAGAAGCAAACAGAAGGATATGAATTATGTGGTACATAACCCACAGACTCCAAATATAATATATATCACATGTTTCATGTCTTGATGCTTATTTGTTGCAATAGTTCCACAACATTATGCCTTAATGTAATTGCATTAATATCACTTCCACTTTTTGTACATTGTTGTGGTTTGTTTCTTCTTTTTGTTTGCTGATGAAAGCTTGCCACCAGAATACCCTCTGTATTTCGAAATTGTAATTTTGGACACCTCATGTGTTTCAATTGAAGGAATGAAAGTCAGTCAGCACTTACCTGGCCCTGTAGATGAGGTAGAAGCAGAAGTCGAGGGAGCTGAGTTGCTGGTCTTGGCTTTAGGTTTCGCAGGCTGATACTGTTAGTAAATAGAAAATGTTACAGGTATAACAGAACTATAGTTACTACTCTCTCAAACTGACATTGTCAGTAAATAGAAAATGTTACAGGTATAACAGAACTATAGTTACTACTCTCTCAAACTGACATTGTCAGTAAATAGAAAATGTTACAGGTATAACAGAACTATAGTTAATACTCTCTCAAACTGACATTGTCAGTAAATAGAAAATGTTACAGGTATAACAGAACTATAGTTAATACTCTCTCAAACTGACATTGTCAGTAAATAGAAAATGTTACAGGTATAACAGAACTATAGTTACTACTCTCTCAAACTGACATGGTCGGTAAATATAATATGTTACGGGTATAACAGAACTATAGTTACAGTCACAGGCTTTCTGAGATCTACTGTCATAGGTTTGTTGTGATCTATTGTCACAGGTTTGTTGTGATCTATTGTCACAGGTTTGTTGTGATCTATTGTCACAGGTTTGTTGTGATCTATTGTCACAGGTTTGTTGTGATCTATTGTCACGTGTTTGTTGTGATCTATTGTCACAGGTTTGTTGTGATCTATTGTCACAGGCTTGCTGAGATCTATTGTCACAGGCTTTCACAGATCTATTGTCACAGATTTGTTGTGATATATTGTCACAGGTTTGTTGTGATCTATTGTCACAGGTTTGTTGTGATCTATTGTCACAGGTTTGTTGTGATCTATTGTCACAGGTTTGCTGAGATCTATTGTCACAGGTTTGTTGTGATCTATTGTCACAGGTTTGTTGTGATCTATTGTCAGATTTGTTGTGATCTATTGTCACAGGTTTGTTGTGATCTACTGTCACAGGTTTGTTGTGATCTATTGTCACAGGTTTGTTGTGAACTATTGTCACAGATTTGTTGTGATCTATTGTCACAGGTTTGCTGAGATCTATTGTCACAGGTTTGTTGTGATCTATTGTCACAGGCTTGCTGAGATCTATTGTCACAGGCTTTCACAGATCTATTGTCACAGGTTTGTTGTGATCTATTGTCACAGGTTTGTTGTGATCTATTGTCACAGGTTTGTTGTGATCTATTGTCACAGGTTTGTTGTGATCTATTGTCACAGGCTTTCAGAGATCTATCTCCAGAAATGCCCCAGTTTCTGTCCTGTAATCATACATGGAGAATCTCAGGAAAGTGTATAAATGTGCAACACCAACCAGGATCCAAAGGTGCATACAAAGTCAAGATGGCAGAATGGTTCACAGCACTCGCTCTTAAGCTTCCGGTGTGCTGATGCTGAGGTAGCGGGTTCAACACCTACACAGGTCAGTTGCACTAAAATGCTGACTACTAGTCCATGACTTGGGGACGTAGATTTCAAGTACCTCAAAAGTAGGAGTGGGTTTGCCTTACAGCGAGGGACACTGGTAATATGGAAAGCTAATCCACACACAAAAATCAGTCCAGCACATTAGAAGTAGCAGCAGGTGTATGGACTATGCATGAGTTCAAAGCGAGAGAACGCAACAACAACAAAAATGTACGTACACCAGAATCATACAAAGTATTAATATTCATTTGTAAGTAAGTTTTCTACATTTACACTTAAACTGGAAAGCCTATTTGACCAACGATTTACTATTTCCAACAATCCATGGATTGTTACAGAAGTGGGGGATGTAAACTATGCATTTATTTCAATATCGTCCATGTCCTGATTCATATCAGGTCTGCTCGAATAACGAAGCAAACATCGTACCTCTAGCCACTTGTCTGAGAAAGAGGTTGGCACGAACAATAAGAGGGCCTGCATGTAGACTTGGAAGGCAGTTGTGGTATATTGTCTAAATATGACCCATACCACTGGATATAGGTCAAATATAGGGGGAAACCAGACTAAAAGAATGTGTAAGGTATTTCATCTGCAGGTTTTAAACATGATTCTATTTATAGTTAAAAAGTAGATTTTAAATGCAATTTATATTTAATGATAAAAAAATCGCTTAAAAGTTGACAGGGTCAACTTCATTGTACCAGGGTTTTATCCCACATGGCTCAGTCTCTTTCCGCAGGGTGGCCTGACAAAAGCGTCGCACAAAGCACAAACTCCGTAGCTACAGTGATGACCCCCAGGAATCTCCGAAAAAAATGCACTTGTGAACCCAAGGGTGCGGCCAGGAATTGAACCCACAACCTTCTGAGCCCAAATCAGACGGCTTGACCACTTCGCTGCGGAGACTCCCGTTTAATATATATATCAATCTATCAATCATGTGCCATGCCGGGAAGCGTGGGCGGTCATGACTCGCCAATATATATATATATATATATATATATATATATATATATATATATATATATATATATATATATATATATATAAAACGATATAGTATCACAGCAATAATAAAATTAATGAACACAAAAAAAAGCAAATAATTGAACGAATTTGTCTCTCAAAATATCAACTTAGGCATGGTGCTATCCTAAACCATAAATTGTTTTGTGTCTTGTTTGAAAATTGCATCACTTAATGATGCCAGCATGGTAACTTTCAATTTTAATAGCTGACTATTGCTTGAATAATAGAGTCTGTCTTTGAAATTACAGTTTTAAAGCTGGTAGTGACCTTGATGACACAAAATACTTAATGTGACCATTCTATTTACTCTCAAATCGGGGATGAAAGTTTACATCTTGTGCTCAAAGAATCCTGTCTGCTGACAATGTCCAAGACTGAACAACATATAAAAATAACATTTTTTATTTTGCTGGAGAAATCATCCTCCAATGAGCTTCAGAAAGTAAATGTAGATACCTCAGTGAAGAAAACATTCGTAGATACCTTGTTAAAGAAATCACAAGGTTTTGAGCAGCAACAAGCATTTCGATGAAAGATTAACAGCAAGTACTTTGATCCCTACCACATGACAATAAGAAAACACAATAATCCCTACTGTATGACAATAAGCTAGTACACTGATCCCTACAGTATGACAATAAGCTAACACAATGATCCCTATTATATGACAATTATCTAGTATATAGATTTCTACTGGACAAAGTGACTGCCACTGAACATAATCCATTTTCTCCAGACCTGCAATGTCTTATATTTTCTTGCTCCCTCATCTCAAATTGGCACAAAAAGTGCCATGATTCAAGTATGCTGGGGGAGGTTACAACAAATCTGCTCCAAGAATGTTACCAAAAATTTGTTATAATTATTGACCAAAGTCAAAAGCTGCCAAACTGAATTATTTTGAAGGAAATGCAGTGTAATTGATAATATAGTTACTGGTTTAATACAAATAACACACTTCAGGCATTTTTTTAAGCTACGTTATGTAACCCAAAATGTCCACACAACAAAACTCACGTTTACTCGAGTGTTTTGCTTGACAGACGTACTGGAACCAGGCTTGTCTTTGGGTAGCTTTGACTGCTTGTCTTTACAGAAGCTGATGTGTCGCTCGGCTGCCGATTGGTTGAAGCGACGAGAACAGTGCGGGCACTGAACATAATCTGGGATTGATCAAGACGGAGTTAGTTCACAGGGGTCAAGAAGATGGAGATAGCATACTTGTTAAGGATACAACTGTTAAATAAGTGTGTGTATGTCTATGTGTGCATATTCATACGTATGTGCATATATATAATCATCTCCACAGATTTTGGTCTCTGGTGTTCTGTATCAATTCCATTCTCCATGTCACGCTCTAGTCCATCCATTTCTCTTTGTCTTCCCTTGCCTCTTCTACAGCTGATCTGCCCAGCTGTCACCATATCCTCCAATGCCTCTCTTCTTATAATGTGACCAAAGACACTGTCTTCATCTTATATCTGTCTATAATGGTCTACTTTGATCTGCCTGTTCCAGTCACCCATTCTTAGTTACTCAGGCAGTCCAAGACAACTGTAACAAACATCTCAGAAACCACATTTCTGTTGCCTAAGAGCTCTTCCTATTGTGTTCACACTTCATGATTCACTAACATACAGCAGGACAGGTTGTATATAACATGCCAGTACTCGTGTGGGTGTGTTGATTTCAGGATAATACTGCTGACAATGATTACTTAAAACAATAGCTCATACACATAAGAATCTGACATTGGTCAGACTAAAGGATCAAGACAGACTCACGGCAGCAGCTGGTATAACATTTATTCCCAGAGACTGCACATTGTATATGGTCCTGCAAAAGGCTAAGATGCTTTTAATCACAACAGGCCGTCAAACTTATACACCTCTCGGTCATGGGCAGTACACTTGATGGCCTTAAATATTTTTTCTTTTGCGTTCGCTTGCATTGAACTCAAGCGTAGTCCATACAAGTGCTACTACTTCTAATGCAATGGACTGATTTTTTAATGTGGATTAGTTTTCCATGTTACCAGTGTCCCTTGCTATCAGTGAACCCACTCTAACTTCTGAGGTACTTGTAATTTACATCGCCAAGTTAGCGACGAGAAGTCAACATTTTAGTCCAAATGATCAGTGTAGGGGTTGAACCCGCTACCTCAGCATCAGCACACCAGAAGTTATAAGAGCATGCGCTCTTTCCATTCAGCCATGCTGACCATATGTCCCTCAATAATGTCAATAGTCCAGCTGTAGCAACCTTCATTTGATACTTTTCATTGTCTGCCTGCAGATTTTTTCTTAGTCTATTTTGCTTTTAATACATAATCTCTGCTCTCTCTCAACTCATTCCCTCTCACTATCTCTCACATATGCATTACTGACTCTTCTGTCCGTGATTTTTATATTTCCATGCAGGTTCTCTCAATGCAGAAAATTCCTGCAGAAGGAGGATACAAATCCATTGTCTTCCTCACTAAGGAAACACTCAATAACCCACCTGGGTTAGAAGATGGAGGAGGTGGTGGAGGCAATGGACCACCTGAGTTGATAGCCTCCTGTAGACCTCTGGCATTTCTGACAGCATTAATGAAGTCCTGATGTTTCTCTCGCCAGTGGCTTTTTGGCGGCTTGATTTCCTGCGGGAGAAAAGGGACAAGAATATGCTGACGTTGGGAGCACTTTCCTTTCCACATAAATCTCCCAAGCTGCCATGAAATATGTGAGTACTGTTGACTAACAAGAGCAAATAGCAAGTAGTTAGCATACTTTCATATAAAGAAAAATGTCAGTAGTTATCAGAAATAAGAATTAATTTATTAGTATATTATTTCCAGGACAGAAATCAATTTACTGAAATCAGAAAATGACATTTGGAAAAACTATCTGCTCCTATTAAAATGGATTCCACTTGTCAGCAATTTGTTAAAAACTGATTATCTCTGCATAGAAGTGGTGAAGGGACTTGAATGTGGTACTGTTGGATTCGTTTCAAAAATCTATGCAGCCATGTAGATTTCCTTATTTTTAAACAAGTGGGAAAATTGTACTAAAATAGCCGTCACTTACAGTAAATACTTCTTATTCATTTGTGATATTAATAGACTGTTTTATGTAGACTTAAACATAGTTACATTAAAGATTTTGCAGAATGTGTATGTGAGAAGTACGTATCTCTGTACATGAAAAATATTTAATGTATATGAACATGAGAAGTACTTAACACCTGTGCACATGAGAAGTACTTAATATGTACATGAGAAGTACTGAACGTGTGCGTACACAAGAAGTACTTAACATGTGTGTGCATGAGAAGAACTTAGTACATGTGTTTATGAGAAGTACTTAGTAGCTATGCAAATGAGAAGTACTTAGCATGTGCACATGAGAAGTACTTAGCACCTGTGTCTTTATAAAGTATTTAGCACCTGTGTACGTGAGAAGTACTTGGCATCTGTGTATGTGAGAAGCACCCAGCACCTGATGTGTTTATGAGAAGTACTTAACTGCTCTGAACATGAGAAACATTTAGCTGCTAAATACTTCCCATGTACATAGATTCAATGTACATGAGAAGAACTTAACTTCTATCTACATGAGAAGTACTTAGCACCTATGTAGGTGCAGGGCAGTGGCCTTAAAGCCTACTCTTTGTGATATTCCAACTGACAGGGGATTTTTTAACATGCACAACTTCCACAAGAGACCTTCTGTTTGTTTGCCCTTATCCGATAAGTCTAGGTATGTGATCTCACTACCCAGGAGATCAGGGGGCATATGATATAATTTGATACTAATGGTTCTTGCAAAAATTCCTAGCCCTAAAGGGAACCCAGGTTCAACTATGAAATCTTAACTCCTGAAAGTCGTAGAGCCAGTATTTGGGGCCGATAACAGGAAGTCAATAATCTTGGCTAGAAACTTGTATAAACTTTAATTGTTGTTTTTTCCCCCACTGATTATACTTTTCAAAGATTCCCTCTACAAGTATTTATAACACCAATATAGTTTTGAACACACAAATCCAGGAAATCACCAACTGCAAAACTGCAACCATACATTAAACAATATGAGACAGAAAAATACTGCACCAAACATGGGGAAATTTCATGTCCTTTAAGAATTAATTCATATTTCTTTCCACAATGCATTATTCCTACTAAAATCGTCCTTCCTTAATTTTATAATTGTCATTGTAACATATTATTTAGAACGTTGAACACTACACTTTATATCCACAGGTGGGACTCAGTCTTTTTCAGTCTGTACAATTTAGTGTATAAAATTTTTTTTTTTAATTTAAATCAAAAAGAAGTAGGAACATGCTCATTAACTTGAAAAATGAAAATGCTATTAAAAATCCAAAACAATAAAAGTAGAAAAGAAACAAATCTTGATTCAACTATTTCCTACATTTGCAGAACATGCTTGGCCATCCGTCAAATTCTCTGTGGTTTGACGAATAAAGTTTTCTAAGTTGTCGACTGTTAATTTTGAGAGCCCGACTGTTCTAACTGCAACAGTTGTGCCAGGGTTTTTGTCCGGATTTAGATCTAATATCTCTTGCAGTACCGCAGGCCAGTGTAGATTCTGAGCTTTTTTGGTACATAGTATTCTCAGCTTTAAAAAAGACAGTATTAACAGGCAATAAAAAGGTGATAAAACAGGTTAAAATATCTTACAACAGTCACAACTTGGGTTACAAAATTGATCAAAAACAGCATAACTTGGGTTACAACTTGGGTAAAACAGTTTTTTTTTTATTTAAACAGGCACAATTTGGGTAAAAGTGTTTTTCAAAAATATTTATAACTTGGGTTAAACAATTTCTCAATTCTATGTTTAACTTGCTGACACCAGTAACTAGCTGTATAATTCATAACTTCATCATTTCCTGCTTCTTCTTCTTCTTCAGCGTTCCGAGCCATTGAGGTTCTTTGCTGCAGATACAAGGCATCTCCATTCGTCTCTCTGGTAGACCTTCTCTTGCCAGTCGCTGATTCCACGTGCTTGTAGGTCTGTTTGTATATTATCTCTCCACCGTCTTCTTGGTCTACCTCGGGGTCTATGGTCATTTATTTCCCGAGTGTAAGCGAGTTTTGTTTCCCTATTATCTTCCATTCTTTCTATATGCCCCAGCCATTGCAGTCTATTAGACTTCATGATACCTGTGATTTACGGGGGCTTAAACAGATCATAAATGTCTTTGTTGCTTCTTCTTTTCCACTCTCCACTTTGTGTATCCCTAATGGGCCCAAAGATGCGTCTTAAGACTTTGTTCTCAAAGGTTTGTAAAAAGGCTTTGTCTTCTTTAGTTGTACTCCAGGCTTCAGAGCCATACAGCACAACTGGTCCAATCAGTGTTTTGTATATTGTGATCTTGGTGTTACGAGATAGCACATTTGATTTTAGCAGATGTTATAGTGCATAGTATATCTTATTTCCAGAGTTGATTCTAGTTTGTATTTCTTCCCTTATTATGTTGGAGCAGTTGAAGATTGTACCCTGGTATTTGTATGTTCCGTTCTTTTAATGGCCATATTATCTATTTGTATGTTTCCTGCTATATGTTAAAATTGCAAGTGACAAATATGTAGCAATAAATCCTTCATCTTGTAAATTTTGAGTCTTAAATTCTCCCACAAGAAAACTCACACGTTAATCATCAACATGTGCCAAGCTGACAGGTCATCTTACGTGATCACCATAGTCATGGATTAGTTCTGTTTTCTTGTTTCGATTATGCCAAGTGGGCAAACCATCCAGGTACCTATCGCTTTGTCTTCCCCTAGCTTTTTTTCCCATAAAGGTTGCCAGTTCACAAGTTTTCAAGCTTATTTATCCCCACAATGTGCCCAAAAAATCTGAACATCATAATGTACCAGGCATTTAAACAGAAGGCAGTCTGCCATTGCTTTCCTCCTTGGCAGTGACCATGCTGGTCAGTGACCGTAGTCACTGTTTCTATAGAGATCACCTGCTTATCATCATCATCATGAATCAGATACCATAACCAACAATTATCTATCAGCTGCTCTCAAGCTTAGTCTACTGCTTACAGTACAGTCAGTCTCCTAGCCACTGTTTCTATAAAGGTCGCCTGCCTATCATCATGAATCAGATACCATAACCAACAATTATCTATCAGCTGCTCTCAAGCTTAGTCTACTGCTTACAGTACAGTCAGTCTCCTAGTGATAGTACAGTATATTTCCCCTAGCTAATAACAATTGCCACATTAATCATGAATATTAGTGAGTCATGTACTCATGATTTTTGCACATTTATCATGTCTTTATAATGCATATATTGATCTTCTTGTTGTTGTTCTAAGTTAGCCTCATAAGCTATGTATGGATGAAATACTGTATGACAGAGAGATACAAGAAAGGCAGAGTGTTAGACGGGTCTGCACACCCGATTCTTTTTTGAAAAAAAGATGATCCAGAACACCAAAGACCGAGATCTGTGGAGAGACATGAACACCTATGCCAGCTGGCAAGGCACCTGATGATGATGACCCACAACAGAATATTTAAAGCATGTGTGATTCTGGTACACACACATTAGGTTAGTGCTCACATGAGCTGTGCTGAGATTCCTCACTGTGTGTTTGTGAAAGATTTGTGAGCCACTTATAGAGATATGTGTGTGCAATTAAAGAAGTATATGTCATCTATCACTGACACCAAAAGTAACCAATACTTGCCAAGCTTTAGATAAAAGAAGAAAATAAAGGACAGTTTCAGAGAAAAAGAAACAATTAAGTAATAAAACAAAGACAATAACAATGACAACGAACGGCAATAAGCAAGGAAAGAATTATGGCAAACATGATTGTATGTAAAGGTGTGTCATTAAAATATTCATTCATTCATGAGCTCTCCTTTTCACTCTGCAGTATATTGATGCCTTTCATTTAAGCTTGATATTACACACAAAGCTTGTTATTATACACAAACTAACACTTGTCTTGATCTGAACAATTAGCTTAAGTGATCTTCCAGTCCAATATGGCGGAGAGGCAATTGATCTGTTAAAGCCTTGTAGCATCCTTTGTCTGACCATGGTTTGCTTACACAGATTGTGATAATTGTATGGATATTTTGCCCTGGCCATGCAGGGGAATGAACAGGCTGATAGACTAGCAGGGAATGCACCTATTGGTGGTAGATTGCCTATGGACAAGGGGGAGGTGGTCGTGTGCTTGTGGGACCAAGTGGAGAAGGCGAAGGAACAGACTGAGAACCCATATGTGGAAAGAATGAGATTGCGGGGGATCGGCAGGGGTTCTGGAAGAAACTCAAAACTGAGAGGGAAGACCGGGAGAACTTTTAATCAGATAGCGGTGGGAACATTTAGTAGTATCACTCTTCGCTGGCTGTTGAACGAGGGGACGGAGCACGTATGGGAATGTCCTGAGTGCAGTGATGTCGGTTCTTAACACAACTCAACACAACTTGCTTACACATTTTCTTCATTTAGACTTGTAGTACCTCTAGGGAAACTAAACCAAGAAAAGTACAACACCTCATGGAGAACTACACCCATTTGTTTCATGAAGGACTGTCGCATCCATTTGTCTGTCTGTCCATGGTATTCTTTGCACTGGAAATGCGACCAGGTAATCTGGAAAATATACCTTTCTGACTAAAAACACATTTGTTATTACATGGTAAAAAGCTAAAGTATCAGTGGATCTACAGCAACAGCAGCAGTACCTTCTTTTGAGCTTCCTTGATCTGCTTCAGAGAGAGTTCTCCTTCCAGGACACGCTGCTTGGAAGAGTCAAAGGGCTTCCGCTTTGCAGCAGTTGCTGCAGACTTTTTGCAGACATTTGAATGTTTTTTCTGTGGGCACATCAACAATCAATGTAAACATGCACTCTCAAGTGAACAATTTGAATTTCAAATGTTTAGCTCAAATCATATATTGCCCAAACCAACTTTCTATCTAAATTTCATATATTTAACTGGAGCATCATACATGGTGAAGTAAAAATTTCAGTATAAATTGTATATGTTTAGCTCAAATCATCATAA
Source organism: Cepaea nemoralis (assembly GCA_014155875.1). NCBI lineage: Eukaryota > Metazoa > Mollusca > Gastropoda > Stylommatophora > Helicidae > Cepaea > Cepaea nemoralis. The sequence goes on along the minus strand of JACEFZ010027389.1, from coordinate 185,260 downwards.
TGGTGAGGTCCAAGTTTCAGTCTAAATTCCTATGTTTAGCTAGATCATCACATATGGTGTGGTCCAAGTTTCAGGCTAAATGTATTATGTTTACTTAGATCGTCACATATGGTGAGGTTCAAGTTTCAGGTTAAATTTCCTTTGTTTAGCTAGATTATCACATATTGTGAGTTTAAAGCTTCAGTCTAAATTTCCTATGTCAAGCTCACATTATCAAATAAGATAATAATCCCTCATCCCAACTTCTAAACTTAACAACTCAAAAACACAATTAGGAAAACTTCAGATAGATAGATAACTGGGCAAATATTGTTGATAACTGGATAAATGGAAACTACATATTCACTCAACAATCAAAATATTATATAAAAATATTAAGACAAATGGGCGTCAGAAGAGTTTGCAAAAACCACTGATGTATATTTTCAAATAAATTGATATTTGGAAATAGAAAAGTTTTTGTTTTCAAAAATAAAGACTATTTTTCTCATATGGAAATATAACTAAACAACTATAACTAACCAGAGTTTTAAATATTGAGGCCAACCCACTAGTGGCAATGCTGATCATATTCCGGTACGAACCTAAGGCCTTGTCCACGTCAGATTGAAAGTACTAGACTTGAGTTTCACTCTCGTTTGAGCTCGTCAGTAGTGCATATCCCTGATTGGACCCAAGGTTGAACTCCAGATCACTGGTGTATGAGGCGGATGTGTAACCACTTGACCACACAGCTCATGCTAGACACGACCAAATTATCACACTAGAATATCACGTCACCCATTGTGGGCTATAGCTCAAAATTTGCCCGATCACCGCGACTGACATCCATCAATCGATGTGGCCCTGAATGATCAGGTCTTCTCGATCTGGCAAGACACACCCGGCATCTAAATTCCAGTGAGCAATGATCAAATTGATTTATTTGGTTATTTCGGGATTTTAAATTATAAATATCCAGCTCACACTAGACACGACCAAATTATCACACTAGTGGGTTTTGCTCAATATTTAAAACTTTAAATCCTGAAATAACCAAATAAATCAACTAACTAGAGTTCTTATGTGTGTATCTAATCTATATGGTGACCTCTGATGTTGCGGTGGCAATAAAAAAACTATCAGATATGGTTGTTATCCAGGAAGCAATGGTAGCATAGTAACCAGATGCCCATCTGCTGGCCTGATGGTTATGGATTTGAAACCACTTTGCTGCCAATTTCTTCAATTGACCTCACTTTCCAGCTGGACTCAGCCTAAACTAGGTACCAGGAAATGCCTTGGCAAGTAAAGTGGATGGTGTGAAACTAACCACATCACCTACTGAGGGACGAGTGGTCTGTACAAACATGGGTCTGTACAAACATGGGTCTGTACAAACATGGGTCTGTACAAACATGGGTCTGGCACCTTATGCTTGATGCACTTTAAGGCATGTAAAAAGGCTCTGAACTTTTTAAAAAGCCTTTTTACATGCCTTAAAGTTGGTAACTTGGTAGCTTGTACTATCTTTCAGTCTATGTCACATAAATGACTAGAGAATGTGCACTGTCCTTCAGTCTAGGTCAAATAAATGACTACACTGTCCTTCAGTCTAGGTCAAATATATAACTACAGAAAATACACTTCCCTTTAGTCTATTTAGAAATATATAATTACAGAATGTACACTTTCCTTCAGTCTATGTACACACAGATAACTAACTAATTGTTTCTCTCATGAATCAAATGTTTACCAATAATTTCGGAGCAACATTTTCCTTCAGCCTATGCACAAACAGATAACTAACTAATTGTTTCTCTCATGAATCTAATGTTTACCAATACTTCTGGAGCAACATTTTCCTTCAGTCTATGCACAAACAGCTAACTAACATAATGTTTCTCTCATGAATCAAATGTTTACCAATACTTCCGGAGCAAAAGACCGTCCACATATGCTGCATGGGATTCTGTCTTCACTGTACAGATCTGAAAATGATGAAACAATCAGAAAATTCAACAACAGAATGTAGAGGACAAATTTGAGAACATGCTATACGATGGGCAACTTTGTTTCCATTTTCATGTATGATTTGTTGTTGTTGTCTATTCCACTAATGTTGAGATCAATGCTCATGGCAGCCCACTGTCATCATACAATCAATAAAGTGCCATCTCCACAATAAAGGCTGGCTGCAAGGAACTCCCAACATTTCTGCCACTGGCTTTAGTTGTACACTCAGAGAGACTGCCGTTCTTATCCATATCTCAATGTTATCTTCCCCATTGCCGTTACCGAAAACAGGAGCAAAGCAAATCCCACAACAGGAACTTCCTGTGGGTATGTGAAGTCTAAGGACCATCACAGTGTGTAGGTTTGAGTGTGTGGAGGGGTAGATGTCCAGTCTTTCCTTCATGTAGCGAATGATGAGAGCTGGCACAGAACCCATATCATTGTCAGTGTCATGTCCTAACCATTACACCAACACGTCTGCTACCATTATTTTTGTGTTCTGTTAGTTGCATATCTTTTACAGGACGTAGTAGTCAACCCCAGCATTTTCACTGCTTTCTGAACAGCCAGCACCCATACCATTTTATAAAAAACCCAATGCAAGGTGGTCTGCTGCCAAATCGCCTGAAGCTGTGTTTGAAACGCGGTATGCGGGATTATGAACCGCATCTGTAACCCCTTTGCCACAGATCCGGTGCTACTATTATTAACAATGTATAATAAATGTGGATGCCAAGGCAGCACACCTGCCTGCCAGCCCGATGAGGTGACCACTCAAATCCCCATCAAGGCAGAAGTCTTATGCTGACCTGGGTCCCCAGGTCTGTCCAGCCTAAAATGGCTACCAGGAAATGTCGAAAACTTAAGATATTGACCAGGTCCTGGACTGAGTGCTGATTGTTTTGTCAAAATATGAAACTGACATACACTATATGGCTCAAGGCATGATATAGGGACCTTTACTTATTTACTTTACTATGGTAAACTATGAGGTTAATGCTTTCTTCTTCTTCTTCTGTGTTCATCCAGAGTTTTTTTTCCGGACGTGTTTGCGTTGTGCCTGTTTACAGCAGAGCTGCGTTCTTGCGTCATTAGGCCGACACATCCGACTTCTGCGGGCATTTGTTGACCAGGTTAACCTTCCCGGGGAGGCTAATTCTTTCTATCCCAGACAGCTGTTACTTTTAATTAATAAATTTCCAAATCTGAAGGACTTAAAGATATATGTAATATATGGCGTTAAAGTGGCAACTGAGATAGTAATAAAATAACAACTGAGATGGTCATAATGTAACGATCAAGGCAGTCATAAAGTAATGACGAAGGAAGTCATACAGTAACAATGAAGGCAGTCATAAAGTAACTACTGAGATTGTCATTTTAAAAAAATCGAGGCAGTCATACAGTAATAACTAACATTGTCATAAAGTAATGATCAAGGCAGTCATAAAGTAATGATTGAGGCAGTCATAAAGTAATGATCAAGACAGTCATAAAGCAACAATCACGGCAGTCATAAAGTAATGACTGAGGCAGTCATAAAGTAACAACTAACACAGTCATAAAAAAGAACTGAGATAATTATAAAATAACAACATAGATAATTATAAAATAATGACTGAAATAGTCATAACGTAACGATGATGGCAGTCATAAAGTATCACTTGAGATAGTCATAAATAAATGACAAAGACAGTCATAAAGTAAGAGCTGATACAATCATAAAGTAGCGACTGTGATAGTCATAAATTAATGACTAAAATAGTTATAAAGTAACAACTGAGATAGTTATAAAGTAACAACTATCTAGAAGTGGAGTTGTATGTATTAGCTACGATAATGCAACTTCGTACAACAGTAGTTCCTGTGAGCTTCAAGTTAAAGCCTGGTAACACTGAAATAACCAACACGTGTGGAGGAAACATGACCCACCCAGAGCTAATCCTGAAATACCCAACACCTGTGGAGGAAATATGGCCCACCTAGAGCTAATCCTGAAATACCCAACACCTGTGGAGGAAATATGGCCCACCTAGAGCTAATCCTGAAATACCCAACACCTGTGGAGGAGACATGGCCAACCCAGAGCTAATCCTGAAATACCCAACATCTGTGAAGGAAACATGGCCCACCTAGAGCTAATCCTGAAATCCCAACACCTGTGGAGGAAACATGGCCCACCTAGAGCTAATCCTGAAATACCCAACACCTGTGGAGGAGACATGGCCAACCCAGAGCTAATCCTGAAATACCCAACATCTGTGAAGGAAACATGGCCAACCCAGAGCTAATCCTGAAATACCCAACACCTGTGGAGGAAACATGGCCCACCTAGAGCTAATCCTGAAATACCCAACACCTGTGGAGGAGACATGGCCAACCCAGAGCTAATCCTGAAATACCCAACACCTGTGGAGGAAACATGGCCCACCTAGAGCTAATCCTGAAATACCCAACACCTGTGGAGGAAACATGGCCCACCCAGAGCTAATCCCAGGTCTGTTCGTGTGGGCTGCGCTGAATTGTGACCTGTTTACTTCCTAACATGTGAAGCTCCAGTACGGGGCTGAACATCTCATAAAACAATAAAACCACCTCATTTTTCAGTTGGTGTCTCTTCTGTCAAGTGGTTTTAGTGTCCAAGTTTTCTTTCACCAAATTTGTTTTTTTTAGTCTGAACCTCTCACTATTCACTGGTGTGTCATTCTAATTTTTCTGTGTGTTTACCCTCCCCTTTCTTTATTCTCTGCCCATCCTACTCACGCATGTCCTCTTCATAGAGATTGATCTTTTTCTTCCCACCCCTGCAACAATTTTGCTTTAGCTTACACTTTCGCCACTATGTCACTTCCTGTCAGCTTATTTACAGATCTTGCAGCAGTTTGATTTTTGTGCCCTGGGATTCCAGGACTTAAGCTAAATGACTTTTTGTAGTTTGTTAATGCAATTATAATAGTGTCTTTTTTTTATTTTGTGCGCTGATGAAGGCTTTCTAGCCGTGATGTCCATCCTGTCAACTGCGACCACGTTCGTGTAAAGCTGACCAATTTCACAAGTCCAAACGTAGATGATATTTGGATAATAGCTTGGGAGACAAGTACGAGTATTTCATGAAAACAAAAACAATCAATGACAGAGACGGCAAAGGTAATGGGAGATGGCACAACTGATTTAAGGCCAAAAGACTGCATCAACAAGCTAGTGGACAGTTGGACCAAGTGTGTTGCCAGGCAGGGGAACTATGTTGAGAAATAACATACACACATTTCTGGTTCCCATTACTGTAAAAAGGTTACTCGTATAAAAAAGTCCTGTTACTTAATGATTTCCCGTTGTATTAACAAGACTGTTGAAACATTTATATCAGATGAATACCTAGTTATGTGTTGAAGTTTGTATTTATAGCTGTTTTATTTACATTTATAGCAAAACAATCCTGGTCTTACTCCTTACTTTATACGTTCACAATTGCTCACTTTATTTCTTAATTTAACTGCTGCAATTTGTTTCCAGTAAATGTTGTTGTTATTTTTGTTTAAATTATTATTCTGAGATCTTTCTAATCAATTTTAATATCCTCCAACATTTTTTGACTTAGAGAGGGGGGAAGAGGGAATAAAAGAGGTAGGGGGAGAGAGAGGGAACGATTTGTGACATCATACAGAGGCTACTACTGGACTGCCTAGGGAACCTGTAGCCTAGCGGCAAGCACAATCCAAGCCGGGCCGTGCTGACACAGTAGTCGAGCATGCACATAACTCTAATATTGACAAACGATCGCGGCTGTTGTGAAGAAGGCCGAGTGAAGCGCGTAACACGTGTTACAGGGAACACGTCATGGCGCGGGAATGTTTCTTCCAGCTCACTTGCTCAGCTTCGTCGGATGCTCGCTCGTGTTGTGTCATTATGGCTCTGTGAACAGTGCTGGGGCAGAGAACCACACATCTCATACTCAAGGCAATATAAACACAACGTTTCCCCCTCACTGTCTATTCTAATATTTATCCTCATTTGGACGATGGCGAATGGTTCAAATTTACCGAGATGGGTAGGTGAAGCTGAGGTGTTCGTTTCTGGCCTAAATGTGTAGCATGCATTGATTTTAAGAGGTTAAAGGCCAGAATGGTTAATTCATTGCACCGGGTTTGTCCCGTATGCAGTAGCGGACTGGCCTGGCGTCAACTTGCCTGGTGGAAGGTGGGAAGTGATGATGCTGATGATGATGAACTGGGTTGCTTCTTGCGGATGTAATAATCTGCAAGTCATATATTCAATTACATCGACGTCTACGAGACGCGGGTCAAATGGGGTGAACTCCGTCTCGGGGGACGCTGTTCGTGTCCTCATGGCTCGACCCCGAATCATAAAATTGGCGACAGAAATTGTTTAGGGGATTAAGGGGGTGGTCGGCGTTATTCTGACCTTGAGTCCCGCTTGGTCAAGTATATGGGCTATTCACTATATCCCCAATACATATGCCACACACGTGTGGATAAACACACATATGCATTGTCGGATAATACATTCGCATACGTGTTATAGGGGAATACCACATAAATGTGTTGATGATGGATGTAACAGGTCATGATTCAGCCCAGCCCACACGGACAGACCTGGGATTAGCTCTGGGTGGGCCATGTTTCCTTCATAGGTGTTAGGTATGTCAGGATTAGCTTTGGGTGGACCATGTCTCTTCCACGGGTGTTGGGTATTTCAGGATTAGCTCTGGGTGGTCCATGTCTCTTCCACGGGTGTTGGGTATAACCAGACATATGATAACCATACATATGATGTGTTATGGGGGAGAAGGGATAATCGCATATAAGCGTTATGGGGATGAATAGCTAACCACACATGCATATTATGGAGGGAAGCGGATAACCATACACGCGTTATATGCGGATAACCAAATAAATGCGTTATAGGGGAGAAAGGATAAATACACATGCGTTATCGGGGAGAAGGGATAAATACGCATATGCGCTATGGGGGAGAATAGCTAACCGCACATATATGTTATGGGGGTTGGGTGTGGATACCCATACACGTGTTATATGCGGATAAGCACATATATGCGTTATGGGAAGATAACCAAATACATGCATTATGGGGGAGACAGGATAAATACACATGTGTTATGGGAATAAGTAAACATATGCGTTATCAGAGGATAACCACACACATGCAGTATAGGGGGGAAGGGAATAACCACACATATGCAGTATAGGGGGAAGGGGATAACCACACATATGCAGTAGGGGAAAGGGGATAACCACACACAAGCAATATAGGGAAGAAGGGATAAACACACATGCGTTATGTTGAAGAAGGGATAACCAGACATATGATAACCAGATGTGGCTTTATGTGGGAGAGGGGATAGACGCACACACACAAACACGCTTATGGAGTAACCAATACATATGGTTATAGGTTAAAAAAGGTAAGGCATCAGCCTTGAGTTTCCAGAGTCTTCAAGCGGACTCACGACCAACCAAAAGAACCCGGAACTCATACAACTTATTCGGTTTAAAATAAGTTCAATATCCTTTAAGGATGTCGCAGTCAACCCCAATTATGGGTATATGGGATAAATTCAGTCTATTGGGAGATGCTAACCTAATCCGGCACTCAAATATTGTATGAAAATCAACGCAATGCGGTCTGCGTTAACCAATGCGTTTGGAAACAAAGTAGGGTGAGAATTTTGTTTGAAACCCATTTGCCACACGTATGGAATGTTAAAAATAGAGTTTCAGGATACCTTTACACCTGCAGTAAGGGCAGGATACACTTGCGTTGGGGGAAAGGGTAGCAATATCAGTAGTGAAAGGGTACCACAAAGACACATGCGTTATGTTGAAGAAGGGATAACCAGACATATGATAACCAGATGTGGCTTTATGTGGGAGAGGGGATAGACGCACACACACAAACACGCGTTATCGGAGGATAACTACATATATACGTTACGGGAGGATTTAAAAAAAAGGTGATGGCATCAGCCTTGAGTTTCCAGAGTCTTCAAGCGGACTCACGACCAACCAACCGTTATGTCCTAGCGGTAATGAATCCCTGAACTCAATCAATATTTCTTGTTTAAAGTTAGTTCAATATCCTTTACAGGATGTCGCAGTCAACCCCAATATTTGTGTATATTTGTGATTCTTGGCAAGTTTACATTCAGTAGTTTGCCATTGCTTTCTGAACTACCGGCACTCAAACTATTGTATGAAAATCAACGCAATGCGGTCTGCTTATAAATCGCCCGCAGCTGTTTCGAACACGGTATGCGGGTTGAGAATTTTGTTTGAAACCCATTTGCCACAGCGCCGGCAATAATATGTTAAAAAGTCACGAAGTGTCAGTTGTATGTCCTTTTACAGGACGCTGCAGTCAACCCCGGCATTCACTGGCTGTTTGTGATTTGCTAGGCAAATTTACGTTCAGTAGTATGCCACTGCTTTTCTGACAGGAAGACGCTCATACCATAGAAATCAACACAAAGCGATCCAATTCACAAATCGCCTGCGACTGATTTTAAACCCCTGATCCGGAATGTCGGGTCATTGTGAAACTGCGTTTACTAACCCGTTGGCCACAGAGGTCATCGGGGTACATGGCAAAAAACTGTACGTACACACAGAAGATCGCTCAATGATCTTCACATGGCAAAAACTGTACGTACACAAAGAAGAACGCTCAATGATCTTCATATGGCAAAAACTGTACGTACACAAAGAAGAACGCTCAATGATCTTCATATGGCAAAAACTGTACGTACATACAGAAGACCGCTCAATGATCTTCATATGACAAAAACTGTACGTACAAACAGAAGAACGCTCAGTGATGTCACATGGTAAAAACTATGTACACACAGGAGAACGCTCAGTGATTTCACATAGCAAAATCTGTATGTACACACAGGAGAACGCTCAATGATCTTCACATGGCAAAAACTGTACGTACACACAGAAGTCCGCTCAATGATCTTCACGTGGCAAAAACTGTACGTACACACAGAATTCCGCTCAATGATCTTCACATGGCAAAAACTGTATGTACACACAGGAGAACGCTCAGTGATTTCACATGGTAAAAACTGTACGTACACACAGAAGATCGCTCAACGATCTTCACATGGCGTTGTCACGGAATATGACACCACAACCTCAAGTCTGAGAATGGAGGTGGAGGAGGTTACTGCAGCTTTCCGCTGGTTGGAGAACAAACTGTATACGCATGTTGTGATTGTAACTGATTCACAAAGTATGCCGACAAGGCTGAAGACGGGCACGCTTCGTGCAGAATGGCATGCATCGATTCAGAAGTCGCGGGTTGTGAGCGTGAGCATTCGCTGGATCTTTTCTCATGGACACTCTGGTGTGATTGCAATTAAACAAACAGACAGACTGGCTGGTGCCGCATTATTGACGGGGTGATTTGATACATGATAAGGCAGATGTGGTGAAGGCCCTCTGGGAGCATGTGAATAATGCAGAAGAACAGATAGGCTATCTTGCTCTAGAGAGAATGCAGCAGCAAGGGGTGGTCAGAGGATTTAATCGACAATCGTCACTCAGAGGTAAAGCAAGACAGACATATAATCAAACTGCAACGGGCACCATTAATATTGAAACTCTTCGCTGGCTATTGAAGATGAGGACTGAGTGCTTATGGAAATTCCCCGAGTGCAAATATGTCGGTTCTTGACTCAAGTCAACTCAGCGGAATGTTTTATGTTTTCTCCCATGGTACATACTTCTATTGAGGTAGGAAGTACTAAACCCGCACATTCTTGCCACGGCATAATGAAGTGAGGTGGCAAATTCTCTTCCTCATCGCTTTTACTTACCAGACAATTATTAGAGAATTCAGAAAATTACCCGCTACTCATTTCATCATGCTGGGTCGACCCCAGGACCGTGCTGGTCAGGAGAAAGAACCCCGCCACTGCTAAGGACTGAACCCGGACCACACATCCCCAGAGGCAAACACACAAACCACTATGCCAGCGCGGCTACAGAAATTAAGACAAGATAACACGAAGACAAGCTTACTCATTGTTGCTATGGATGGCACGCGCCAGAGAACGACACACCCACCGTCAGAGAAACAACGGCGAGCAGAAGTCAGCTGCCGGGGTCTAAATATAGACGGTCGGCCTAAAGTGGGAACAACTGACGAGTGTAATTATTAGAAGGAAAGGAAGAAGACGCGTGAATTGTGCTTACGTGCTGGTTTTCTCCAATAAAGAGCTTCTTACGGGGCAAGTGCTTGCCATTTGGTGTCAGATAAAGAATGTGTGTGTGTGTATGTGAGAGAGAGAGAGAGAGAGAGAGAGAGAGAGAGAGAGAGAGAGAGAGAGAGAGAGAGAGAGAGAGAGAGAGAGAGAGAGAGAGAGAGAGAGACACGGGGCATATGGCTATTAATTAATACTGAATAATTAGTATATACACATGAACATAATTTGAAACAACGAAAGTGGAATATAGAGAAGAGTGTTGGTTGGTTGGTTGGCTAGTTGATTCGATGGATGGGAGAAACGAAGAAAGGAAGGGACTATTTTCAAAGGGTCACAAATTGGGCACACAGGCCCGTCTTGCATTCGGCCCTTTCAACCACATATCTCTCGCAGGCCAATTATACGGATGGATGGATGGATGAAAGGGTGAATGGATAGATGGACGGAGGGACTGATGGACGGAAGGACAGATTGATGGATGGACGGACGGATGGTTGAGAATCCCCTTGAAGACTGAGATTGAACTCCATGCACCGGCGTTCAGGTCGTCTAAACCCCGAAAATGGCTGGCATCGATAGCGGGGATTTTGCCGTAGAGACTTTCCCTTCACCCTGATACCAAACTATCATTTCCACAATGTGGTCCCTCCCTCTCTCTCTCTCTCTCTCTCTCTCTCTCTCTCTCTCTCTCTCTCTCTCTCTCTCTCTCTCTCTCTCTCTCTCTCTCTCTCTCTGTGCGCAGAGAAACTATCTATTACTGCAAACCACCAATGGTGGCGTTGGAAGTCCTGTGTAACTGTATATGCTAACAGCAAGAACGCGGAGAACTGGAGAACCGTTGATCCCGCCAGTTTAGATACTACCCGCTGTGATGACACAGCATAGAAACGTAATTCATGTCAGCTTGAATGACGGAAGTCGACGTAGCCGAAAGGTTTAATGCGATCGCGCTTAAATTGTCTCAGGTGACCACAGTAGGGAGTTCGTTCCTCATGCCGGTCAGATGAACTATAATGTTGATTTCTCGTCCTTGACTTGGGGCATCAATTACAAGAGCCTCAGAAGTCGAAGTGGGTTCGCCGGACGGCCATGGACATTAGTAGTAGCAGCTACTAGCGGTTTTAGCAGACCTGTGGACTGCACATGAATTGGAAGCTAATGAAGGAAGAAAAATTTACTTAAAACATCAATGACTCGCTAATCAACACTGAACAGCCCCCCTCCCCCCTCCTCAATCCTGCACACCGCGGTCGAAATATAGCTGCGAGCGATTTGGAAGCAATTTTGACTTGTTTCTACAACAAATTTACCTACAACTTTGACTTTTTATACAAAAGGTTTATTTACAACGCGAAGTCCTGTATGTCGGATGAAGACATCCTGTTGTCCAACATCAGTGTGATGTCATACAGGACCTGAGGTTTGCGTGAGTATCCGTTGTCCCATGTCTGGCTTATTGGTGTGCAGACTGGTGGTTCCTCGCCGTGCAGGCAGACACTCTCCGACTTCGGAGGAATCAACGATCCTACTGACTTTAGCCAGGACCCCGAAGGGACCTGTTGCCCAGGACGCTCGGCGAGGACGAGTCAATAGGTCTTGGCCAGTATAGAACCCAGTCCTGATGCCTTGAAAACACCTCTGCGTCCCTACTTACAACTTTATACATACCCTGTAACGTGTATATATGCCTTTTCCTAGAACGTAAATCCGCTTCCCGTAATAACTAACTTACCCATGTTCTGCCTTACACTGTATCTCTTTGGGCTCGGTCTCTTTCGGCACAGCGGCCTACCGAAATGTCGCACAGAACACGAACGCTGTAGCTCCAGCAACGACCCCCAGAAGCCTCCAACAAAAACTGCACTGGTGAACCGAATGACGTCCGGAAACGACCCCACAACCTCGGAGCGCGAGACTAGCGGCAGACCGACTCGGCCACGGAGGCTCCCTACGCTAAATCACACAGGGCTAAACTATATTCGTGTAGTTATGTATGACGCAAGAGCTGTTAACGCCGTTAAACTGTTAACGCAGCCGATACACGACCCGCCCCTATCTTCTGAACCTATTGGAGTTACTGCCCGTAGAGAAGCACAAGTTAGTTGCTGCCCTTCACAGGATGCTGCAATCAACCCCCGCATGTATTGACCGTTTGCGATTGAATATGACATTAGCTTGCCATGGCTTTCTGAACGGCCGACGCAAAGCGGTCTTAACCCAAATAGCCTGTGCTGATTTTGAACCCTCGACAGGCATATTGGCGACTTGTGGAACTACGTTCACTAACCCCTGGGTCACAAACGCGGGCAGAGAAGCACAGCCTATTTCATTTATACATAGGAGGCGGTGTGCAAGCGCAATGGTGACCATCGTCCCATTTCTTTTTGCTAACAATAATGTAATTGAACAGACAATAAGAATAGGAAATAATCTTCTTCTTCTTTTTCTGCATTCGTCCAGAGAGTTTTTTCAGACGTGATTGCGTTGCGCCTGTTTACAGCAGAGCTGCGTTCTTGCGCCGTTAGGCCGATACATCCGACTTCTGCGGGCATTTGTTGACCGGGTTAACCTTCCCGGTGGTTTCATAGGACGTTTGACTCTCACTGTTGTGGTGTTATCCCCCGAACAGCCGAAGACATCCTGGTCAGCCCTCAAGGGAAGGCAGGGGCAGACCATGGGCATTCCCCGCCATCCAAGGAGGCTTCCATAATTGCAGAGCCGACACACATCGCTCTGGTACTGGGCTCACCCAAGGAATCGTCACGTCCTGCACATTGCTGCTTAGCCTCACTTCCGTATATTGGGCCTTCCGTTCACCATAGGCTGTTCTTCCGGAAACCAGAAGTATGCAGTCTGCAGATGACATCCACACAGTGAGCTTTCGATTCGGACGTTAACCGTAATGGATTTGCTATCCAAGCAATATTCCATTTCGTGCCACAAGATAATAGGAAATTACGTGTTGATATTCTCTATTAACTGACGAGATTCCCCCCCCCCCTTGTCTTGTATAGTACTTTCCTCTTCTACCCTAAGATGTGACTGACTTCGTCTTGTAGTCTTTCCTCGTCTACATGCATACGTAGAGGTACCTTATAGTCTTGCCTCTTCTACACTTCGAAGTAAACACTAGACATTCTCTCCTCTTCTACACTCAGGTGTAGAGATACATTACAATCGTCCATAGTCTCTCCTCTTCTACACTTTGATGTAGAGACACATTACAATAGTTCACAGTCTCTCCTCTTCTATACTCATGTGTAGACACATTACAATTTCCTCTTCTATACTCGCATGCAGACACATTACAATTGTTCATAGTCTGTCCCCTCTACAGTCATATGTAGACACATTACAATTTCCTCTTCTATACTCGCATGTAGACACATTACAATCGTCCATAGTCTCTACCGTCTACATTCATGTGTAGACACATTACAATCGTCCATAGTCTATCTTCTTCTACATTAAGGCGTAGAAACACCTTACAGTCGTGTACAGTTTTCCCTCTTTTACACTCAGGTTTAGACACCGTAAAGTCGTATACCCTTTACTCTTCTACACTCAGGCACAGACACACCTAACAGTCGTGTTTACATATCCGTGAAAACTATATGCTATCAATCAATCGAGTGCCGTCTCCACAATGAAGATTGGCTGCAATGAATCTCCAACACTGTCTGTTTCTCGCCTTCATTGTACATTTTGTCTGCTGTTGGCCCATCTCTTGATGTTATTTCCCCACCTGTATCGTTGTCTACATGCTGTGTCACCAGTCTAAACAACACCAGCGAGCCACCTCTCGGTGGGTTTAACCTCGGACACCCACGGTATTACATACTTGCCCTATCACTTCACCACGCAGTCCAACACCAAACACACAAGAACTCTAAACACTACACAACGAACACTAACCGTCTTCCATTGTTAATCCTTTAACTGTGTCTGCTGCACAGGCGGAGAGAATTCCCTGGCCGTAGTTGCTGTTGTGCGTTCGTCGGTTTGCCGTATTCACGCTAGCTGGCTGAACTGGGGCAGTAACGCTCACTGTTGCTCATCGATTGGGTCTATCCGATCATCCTATGTAGGAAAATGCGTTCACTGAACAATCGCTATTGTACAACTGTAACATCCTTTTTACAACTGATATAAACTCTCTATCTCGGCAACAATATCCACCGGCCACTCGCGTGATTAGATGACTTTAGTTTACAGTGTTGTGTTTACCCATCCAGTTTTATCTGTTCACTGTACACGGTGATTCTCAAACTTTCACGCCGATAATTTTATCATTTGTTTTGTTCTGTGTACTCATGCCAGATCCAAGTACACTACTACTTTTAGCTGTTGCCACTATTAAGATGTGTTCTGGGGTGATTTTACGTGTGGATTAACTTTCCCTATTACCAGTATCTCTCGCCATCAGGCAAATCCACTCCAACTTCTAAAGTACTTGTAATTTACGTTGTGATTCCTCCGAAGTCGGAGAGTGTTTGCCTGCACGGCGAGGAACCACCAGTCTGCACACCAATAAGCCAGACATGGGACAACGGATACTCACGCAAATCTCAGTCCGGTATGACATCACACTGATGTTGGACAACATGATGTCTTCATCCGACATACAGGACTTCACGCTGGAGTTCACAGCCAGTGAACACAAACAAGCAAGCAAACACGTCCCCAAGTCAAAGACAAGAGTCAGCATTTCAGTCCCAACTGACCGATATAGGGTTTGAACCCACTACCTCAGCATCAGCACACCAGAAGTTTAAGACCGACTGCTCTTATCCATTGGGCCATGCAGAATGTCATGTTGCATGTCCTTCGCAGGATGTTGCCATCAACCTCACTGATTTTCTAGGCAATTTTACACCGAGTACTTTGCCATTTATCTCTGAGCGAGAAGTAAACCTCCAAGTCCAACTTAGTGCCAGTGTAGTGACCGAACGCTCTATCTCGCCATCAAAGCTTCCAACTTAGTGCCAGTGTAGTGACCGAACGCTCTATCTCGCCATCAAAGCTTCCAACTTAGTGCCAGTGTAGTGACCGAACGCTCTATCTCGCCATCAAAGCTTCCAACTTAGTGCCAGTGTAGTGACCGAACGCTCTATCTCGCCATCAAAACTTAAGAGCAAGCGCTCTTATACTTTTCACCACGTCGACTGCTATAGGTCAAGCAAAAGCCATGATAGCATAGTGGCTAGATGCTTGCCTCTCAGCACAGTGGTCACGTGTTCGGATCCACAGCAAACGGAATTTGAAGAATGACCTGACCAGATCAACCCAGCCTAAAATAGGTCAAAGGAAATGACTTGGGAAGTAAAAGTGACAGGCATGATGCTGTTAGTTAGCTGCGTATCCCTTATAGATGCTAGACAGACTGACATCATGGCATTGGTACCAGGAATGATATTTAAGGCAGCACACCAGCCAGAAGACTGGATCAACAAAAATGTCCAAAATCCAAAATGTACTATAAGAAGATTGGCAGTACATGAGACAAACGGCTGTGGACAGACATTATCACCGACGTCACACGACATGGACTATACGAAGGGGAAGAAAATATCCCAGTCTATGTGTCCTCTCATGTCTGGGATGCCAATTCTTACTCCCAAGTCTTTCATTCTAGACAACAATGTGAATTCACTGGCATCAAAGTCTTCCACTCTCGACATCCCTCGAAGGGCATTAATACTATCAGCATCCCCGGGAAAGTTAACCCGGTCAACAAATGCCCACAGAAGTTGGATGTGTCTGCCTAACGGCGCAAGAACGCAGCTCTGCTGTAAACAGGCACAACTCAATCACGTCCGAAAAAACTCTCCGGATGAACCAGAAGAAGAAGAAGATAGCACGATCCATCAATTGGCCATCTGCAGGGATGCAGAGCCAGCAAGTTTATCAGCTCGTTCATTTCCCTCAACTCCTGCATGTCCTGGAATGAAGATGAAGTTGACTACACGACTCAATCCACTGTCTGCATACAGAACCCATATGCTCAAGGAATCACTTAGGCCACAAACGTTGGTATAGTCCTGTGATTCCAGCCATATGAAAACCTATGTAACTGCCATCACCTCCATCGTCATGTTGCTCGTGGTCATAGAGTGGGCACCACTGGATTCATTAATGGATCAACATGCTGAAAATGCATGAATGCCCACGCACTTCTCTGCTACTGTATAACAGATCCATTTGTATAGATAACCTGCTCTTATTGATTTCCAACTGTCAAGGGGACGTTAATGAGCACTGCATGCACACAAATCCTCCCAGTTATCCCCCTTGTCCAGAAAGACACAGGATCCACCACATCAGAATCAAGTGGGATTATACCATGCTTTTCTTATTTGCAAACTATTCAAGTCATGAATCAAACCAGATCTTCTCGAGTTAGATGCTAACATCATATTTGTAAGTTGCTCCACCCCCTGATCACGAACTGCCAGAATTGATAGACACCATGACCACTGAATGTGAAAGGAAAAGGCTAGAGTAAACTAAATAACAACAAAAGTTATGGCTGTAGTTGGTCATGTGACAAAGTATACTTGTTCCTGCAGGTCGGCACTGTCGTCATTTGGAGGTGACAGGCCCAAATCCCAGTAGGGTAACTAGAGCTTTCAATGTTGATGTTGTCTGGTGCATCCTCTAGTCTCCACTTCTGTCTTCTACTTCTATAAGTGCCAAACATTCCACGTGAATTTATTTATGATCTGAACAGAGCTGAACTCTGTCCTGTCAATGTGATGAGAGGAAGAGTGTTACTGAGAACAGAAGTCAGTGGAGGGGCATGATAAGACAACTCCAATACGAGACTTTAGATTGACTGACCCCATGTTTGGTATGAGAAGGACTGGAAAGTCATTGTTTGGTATGAGAAGGATTGGGAAGTCATTGTTTGGGTAGAGAAGGACTGGAAACTCATTGTTTTGGTAGAGAAGGACTGGAAAGTCATTGTTTGGGTAGAGAAGGACTGGAAAGTCATTGTTTGGGTAGAGAAGGACTGGACAGTCATTGTTTGGTATGAGAAGGACTGGGAAGTCATTGTTTGGTATGAGAAGGACTGGAAAGTCATTGTTTGGGTAGAGAAGGACTGGAAAGTCATTGTTTGGGTAGAGAAGGACTGGAAAGTCATTGTTTGTTATGAGAAGGACTGGGAAGTCATTGTTTGGTATGAGAAGGACTGGGAAGTCATTGTTTGGTATGAGAAGTACTGGGAAGTCATTGTTTGGTATGAGAAGTACTGGGAAGTCATTGTTTGGTATGAGAAGGACTGGGAAGTCATTGTTTGGTATGAGAAGGACTGAAAGGTCATTACTTGGATTGAAAAGATCTGGAAAACATGACACCAGAAAGACAGGATATTAGAGGAAGAAATCAACAGGATGAAAATGCAGGATGCATTGGCAGAGTTACATGGAAGATCATGAGTAGTCAAACCGATCTATAGTATGTCCACATTTGTTTGCCTTCATTCACGATCAATTATTTTGAAAACTGTCTGTTGCATCGTTATGAAATTTTTCCAGCCGTCTTATATTTACCCCCACCCAAGGAATATGTCTTTGATAGGTCCAAAAACAACTTAAATCATTGAAACTCTCCCGATGTGTCTCCACCTTGCCGTGGTGGGGGAGCTTGCGTGTCCCATTGACCCCATCTGCTTGCCGATGGATGAAAACTACATATCGGACAGCTTATGGGATAGGGGCCAGACTAAGAGAGACACAACCTGCTGCTCTGCAGGTAGACTGAGGATAACAGTCAAAAGATTAAATCAGGTACACGAAGGCAGAAGACCTTGGTCTGGACAATACTCTAAGGCTCTCTGTCGAGGGCTGTGGCGGAACGCCTCTAAGCCACAAACCCGCGGATCTGAGAGCCGGGCCGATACACACCTACCGATAAATAGAGGTAGATACTGAGCACGCTACATGCCCAGTTCTGATACTGTGTGGTTGAAGGCTCTCAGCTGGGGGATATGACGGATTCCCGGATGAGAGGGCCTGGCCGTTTCTTGCTCACTGCTACACAGAGGTAAGGTGCTGAGCCGGCAGCACATGTAGCCTATCTCGTGAGTGAGAATAAAAAATGCAGAAAGTGTCCCAGTCGAATTAAATGGCTACGAAAACTGTCTGTATCTAACACACAGAGTGTAGACAAAAGTGAAAAAACGTCTCAATAACACGAAATGGAACGCACGGCTAGCGAATCCATTGCGTGGTCTGAAGTCAAAAGCAAAAGCTTACCGAGTGGATGTCGCCGCAGTCTGACCATTCCTGGTGTGTGCTTGAGCGACCAATGGCAAGCGAGATGCCAAACACATGGAAGTGAGGAACTAAAGCAGCCATGAGTAGGACGTCGCAACTCCTTGGGTGAACCCAGTCTCAGAGCAATATGTGCCGGCTCTGCAATTATGGAAGCCTCCTTAGATAGCCTTGGATATGCCCATGGTCTGCCCCTGCCTTCCCTTGAGGGTTAACCGTGATGTCGACGATCGTTCTATCTTGACCAGCTGAGATGTGGGCGACATCACAACAATAAGTCTAACGTGCCTCGAAACCCGAGGAAGCTAACCTCATTAAAAAATGCCTGCTGAAGTCGGAAGTGCCGTCCTACGGGTGGCAAACTAAAAATTGGCACTATGCATTTACGTCCGAGTGTAATGTCTCGTCCGAATGTCTCTCGTGCTAGGAACAGCTCTGACTACCTAGTTTCCGAATGCCGCTCTTGTTCGGAACAGCTCTGACTAGGTAGTTTTCTGAATGTCTGTCGTGCCTGGAACAGCTCTGACGGGTGCAACGACAAGCACATTTCCGAAAACTCGCTGAGTGGATACCGTCTGCAGACCTGTCTGGTTTGTGCGGGAACGGCACGGGGCGAACGAAATACCCAATATATTGAAGTGAGGAATCAAAGCAGCCATGAGCAGGACGTGACGATTCCCTGGGTGAGCCCAGCACCAGAGCGTTATGTGTCGGCTCTGCAATTATGGAAGCCACCCAGGATGGCGGAAAATGCTATGGACTGTCCCGGCCTTCATTTGAGGGAGGACCGTGCAGTCTTCGACTGTTCCAACTTGACCAGCTGGGAGGTGGACAGTACCACAAAAGTGAGAGTCTCCCAGGAATGCTAACCTGGTCAAAAATGCACGCTAAAAGTCAGATGTGTTGGCCTTAGGGTTTTGACCCAAGGGTGCCTAACCAGACACACAGCAATCACATCTGAAAAAACACTCCGGATGAACGCAAAGAAGAAGAAATCATTGAAAGCGGCGACATTCCTTTCATGTTTTACGGTAATGGGAGACCTGTCAATTTTGATGACACACAAAGGCGTATCCGGATTCGTATGGGAGTGGGTGCAATGAAAGAACTAGCTTAAAATCGACAGGGTTGGCTGCATTGCACTGGGTTTTTATCCCATATGGCTCAGTTTCTTTCCGCAGCGCGGAAAGCGTCACACAAAGCATGAACTCCGTAGTTCCAGCGACGACCCTCGGGAGTCTCCGAAAAAATGCACTTGTGAAATGAAGGACGCGGCCCGGAATTGAACATACAACCTTCGGAGCCCGAGTCAGACGGCTTGACCACTTCACCACGGAGATTCCCGAGAGGGGTGCAATGTGTAATATTAGTAAAGACAGAGAATTTACAGAGGCACGGGGTAAATAATTTGTAAATTAACAGGAAAGTAGAAGGAATATATTTCTTACCTTATTTTTCATTTCCTTCTTGTTTCTTCAGCTGATGCTGATGCTGTAATGTTTAGGGCCTGCAATTCGTCTGAATAGTTGGAAAAAAATATCCCAGTAAGTGTGTACGTAGATTAAGGTCTGCGATCTGCTCAGACCTTAATCTGTGTCGGACGATTCCAGTAGCTTGATGATTGCTCGGTTGCATAAAATTCAATCCATCCTTTCTCCAATAGTCCATTCCTCTTTCAACACATGGTCCTGACGTTTTTTCCAGTAACTTTTATCAATATTTAATAGCGCGGACAGACAGACAGACAGACAGACAGATAGACAGACAGACAGAAAGGTAGGTAGGTATAGGTAGGCAGAAAGGTAGGTGGGTGGCTGGCTGGCTGACTGAGTGGGTGGGTGGGTGGGTGGGCCTTACGGCCGGCAAGCAGGCAGGCAGGCAGACAGACAGACAGACACAGACAGACAGACAGATAGATAGATAGATAGATAGATAGATAGATAGATAGATCCCCGCCAGAAGCCGGGCCTTGTCAGCTAGTTTATTTATATAATCACGTTTCATGAAAGAACCCCCATTTGGAGACACCTCTGAATCTTCGCGCTGTTTGTTTCAAAACGGAAATCACGTGAAAATTTTTAAAAAATGCGGGGACGTGTCTTGGTGAAGCTGTAATACTGTTAAAATCATGGACGTAATCTCTAAGTCGTAATTAATATACCGCATATAAACTAACTTTGAAATCTGCTGTAAAATCTCCAGAACAAAAATTTTTTTGTTGGGTGGACATAATGATAAGGTTATATACTAAATCTCATCATTTTCCCTCAGTTGGTTACTGAGATATTGAATTTTATATTGAGGCAAAAAAAACAAAAAAAAACACTATAGTTCACAACCTTAAGGTAAATTAGCACGACACCAGTGCACAACCAATGATGACGATGATATTTAAAATTAGCATAATGCACTGCGAGAACTAATGTACTACTAATATTGCTGTATTGCTAGGAGAACGAATGTACTACTAGTGTTGCTAATGTTTTGCTAGGAGAACTACTGGACTAACAGTGTTGAATCTATATTGCTAAGTTCACATCAGGTATTAGTCAGATATGACTGAGCTACTATACAACAGTAGACATTACTGCTTGCTGTCTGTTAACACTGAATGTTGGGTGGCGCTCACCAAACCTGACACTCCACATTATGCCAAGGGCTTCAGGTGGAGGAGAGCAAGTGGAAGGGTACAAGCCTTATCCTGGTGCGAGCAAATGCAACCTTCAGATTAAATATGGCAGAGCAGACCAGGCCCTAAGCCTTGTTTAGAAATTGATCTATGATCGAAGCTCCAACAGCCGGAAACTTAGAGTATTGTTTTGCTGATGGGGCAGCTTCTGCAACTTGCCTTATTGGTGTTACCTTTCCTCTGGAGTAAACGAGAAAGGCCGAGAGAGGGATCATGCTGCATGGGCAACACATGGTCTTTAGAATTCAGCCCAGGCTTTGTGCTAAGCCATGGGTTGTAGTTATTATGCTTCTCCATCGCCTGTCAAGATGCAAGGTGATACACATGATACATCATTTATCCTAGCTATATCCCAGTGATATAGCTAGGATAAATATTGGACTATTAGTGTTGAATCTGTATTGTTAGAAGAATTATGCTATTAGTGTTAATGCTATATTTAGAATAGAACTATCAGACTATTAGCCGGAGCCGTGACAGAGATCATAAGATACAAGGCTCGTCCCCAGAACAGGGCTGAAAGTGTTTTAAAAGGACCATATGTAGATAGTGATTCTACACGTCCCCTGATCTCTTGGGTAGTGAGATCAAACACTGGCCCTCTTGAGTAAGGGCGAAAAACAGAAGTTGTGCATATTAAAAACCCCACGGCAGTTGAAAATCACGAAGAGCAGGCCTTCAGGCTGCTGCCCTGGCAAAATTGTTAGGAAAGAAATCATTACCTTGGGTGGAATCTGTCTAGAGCAGTGGTTCCCAAGCTTTTCAAGCAAAGGGCCATTTTGACTATTTTCGGTAGTTAAGCGGGCCACAACGTTATAAAATTATAAAAGTCGTGCAATATCATTCAGACCTTTCTTAACTTTCGTCAACAACATTCTAAAACTTTAAAGGCAGTCAGTATCAGTACTACACTGCGGTCATTTTTGTTTTGTTTTATTGTTTAACACCAAAGTTCATTTAACAATAAATTTTAAATCAGTTTCGAAAATCTCTATTCATGTAATTAATTTACAATTGTAACTATTCTCCATAACCAGTTACTTAAGTTCAGATGCCAGTTTACCAATGTTTGGGCACAAATCTGTCCTGCCCAAAGTCATAAGCGCAGCTAGGTTACTGTCGCTGAGTCTGGAAAGTTGTTTTTTTTTTTTTTTTTTTTTTAATAACGGTCATTGCGGAAAATGACTGCTCGCATCTGTAAGTCGAACCAAAAGGACAAATGTGTCTCTGGGCGAATGAACGCAAGTGTTCAAATTGTTCAACAGGCAATAGCCGCCAGAATAAAATCATGTGATCAGCTGAGGGTGAAGCAGGCAGCTTCGTACGACACAACAGCTGCACTGTTGCTCTGTTCTTTAGCCTTGGTGAAAAATGACTGCTGTCTGGTCAGATAACATTCTTTGTTTTTCTTAACTCCAAATTGATCGGATATTGAGCATTTATGTCTGAATGTGTGGTTGCGAAGTGTCGTTACAGATTAAATTTTTTTGTAATAGAAACACAAAATCCACAGTTAAGCAAACTGGTTTACCACTACTGTTAGGCATAAACATAAATGTCTCCGCCCAATCTTCCTTCAATTCACGACAAGCAATGTCTTCACATGTTCGCTTTTTACCATTGTTTGATTTTAGATTTTCCACACTCATGTTTACAGGCTTTAACTGTAAATTTTTATTTGAAAAAATATAATTTCAACATAATACTGCCAACTCTGCTAAAAAGTTGTAACAGACGACAAAATGGCCCCTTGCACACACTGATTGGTCGACAAGGCAGGGATATGAACTTCATAACGTTTTGTTGCGAACTGAGCAGGTGCATTCGATACTATCTGAGCTTAACAACCACGAGCAGATTTAATTATCGCACGCTGACAGAGCGCTCTGAGTGTATTTTTGAAATTTTAAAAATAAATTATATTAAATAACGAGGCCTCGCGTGCCACTTTCTGGCGGCTGGCGGGCCACAAGTGGCCCGTGGGCCGTGGTTTGGGAACCTCTGGTCTAGAGGAAGCAAACCTTAAACAAAACATGCTGAGGTCAGACATAATGAACTTTGAGGTGCATAACTAGGTGTGACATACTCCCCTCACAAGAGGAATGAAGAAGAAGAAATCAGCATAAAGACTTGAATTGGGCACTGTTGCATTTACATTTTGTCAAATATATTCAACATAACTATATTATAGACTTGAATGAGGTACTGTTGCATTTACATTCCGTCAAATATATTCACCATAACTATATATTTAAATTTAAAACAAACATTCACTGGTCGAAAAATAAACAAAAAACAAAAATATTAAACTGGAAATGTAAAAAACACAATGCAATGAATGATGGTTTGCTTATTTCTAAGTGAAACAATTTTTATGGAGGTTGCTGGATCGTAAAGCTACACCCATGCATGCATACAACTATTTGATTATCTGAGCATATGTTGAGGCAGGTTTCGCACACAAACATATGATTGAAACCTTGCATATGCAAAAAGTTGTGTTTATTTTCATAAGGTAATGAGCGATGACCTATCTCTGTGGCGAAGGGGTTACAGACGCAATTTGTAATCCCATATACCCGGGTTCGAAACACAAGGTATAGGTGCCGGTCATTCAGAAAGCAATGGCAAACTGCTGAACATAAAACATGCCCAGGAATCAGGAACAGCCAAAATGCTGAGGTTGACTGCTACATCCTGTGAAGGACATGCAACTAAATTAACATTTTTAAACGAGCAATGAAAGAGGTAGATAGGCTCTCTAGCATTGTCACAATATAATATATTAGGCATTCTTCCGGATAACAGTCCCAAATTATTTATTGTAAAAAGAATCCCTTACAGGGCCTCATTGGGTGATATAAAAACACTATACTCGAGTTTCGCTCTCGTTTGAGCTCGTCAGTAGTGCATATCCCAGACCAGATCCGGAAACAAGCCTCGGATCACTGGCGTGTGAAGCGGGTGTGTAACCACGCGGCACACACTGGACAGCCAAATTGTCATAACAGAATATTACAATGTCACCCATCGTAGGCTATGCTCAAGATTGCCCAATCGCCGCGACTGATGTCTGTCAATCGATGTAGACCTGAACGATTAGGACTTCTCACTGGCAAGGAACACCAGGCCTCCTAAATCCAGTGAGCAATAATCAAATTGATTATTTGGTTGTTTCGGGATTTGAAATTTAAATATTGAACACAACCCACTACTGGCAACGCTGATTGTATTCTGGTATGAACCTAAGGCCTATCCACGTCAATATGGAAGCACTATACTCGAGTTTCGCTCTCGTTTGAGCTCGTCAGTAGTGCATATCCCTGACCGGATCCGGAAACAAGCCCTGGATCACTGGGTGTGAAGCGGGTGTGTAACCACGCGGCACACACTGGACACAACCAAATTATCATAACAGAATATTACAACATCACCCATCGTAGGCTATGCTCAAGATTGCCCAATCACCGCGACTGACATCCGTCAATCGATGTGGACCCGAACGATCAGGACTTCTCACTGGCAAGGAACACCAGGCCTCCTAAATCCAGTGAGCAATAATCAAATTGATTATTTGATTTGGTTGTTTCGGGATTTGAAATTTAAATATTGAGCTCAACCCACTACTGGCAACGCTGATCATATTCTGGTATGAACCTAAGGCCTGAGAAAACTGAGAACAGAACTGAGAAAATCGAAATACGTACCAATAATAAATAATTTGGTACCGTTATTTATATGTACAGTTATTGCGTGTGTGGTGGACTGCTAGACCAATCGGTGGATGCAGTAAATGTTTCTGGGCCCGGAGTGCCCTCACTGTCATCGGAGTGTATACCTATATCAGTTACATGTGGAAATAGGTACGAACAATATATAGATATACACTCCGACAGTGAGGGCCCTTTGGGCCCATAAACATTTATTGCTTCCATGGATTGGTCTAGCAGTCCACCAAACACTCAATAACTGTACATATCGCTTCTGAATCAACATATCGCCCCGGAACAAGCATAATCACCTAATGGGGGTCCTGTAAGGGATACTTTTTACAAGAAATAATTTGGGACTGGTTATTCGGAAGAGTGCCATATATTATATTATATTTATAAGAAGTTGTGTTTGTGACTGTTGTCTACAAATGTACAACTACTACTATACTAACAACTAGCACAGCAGAGTGTAGTGTAGTGTCATGACATAGTCTCATAATCATAACATCATATCAATGGATGTAAATCATCTAATCACGCTGACATCATGAGCCGTTGGACTGAACTACTGAACACCGTTATTTTAAAGAGTCCGTCATAAACGATAACTTTCAACTGGACGCATCAGCAACTGCGTGATTGCAAGCGATATTCGTTCGGATTGAAGATCAAAAGACAAGAAATAGTCTAGTATAGTTGTGTTTTTTTTGTTGCCTCAATATAAAATTCAATATCTCAGTAACCAACTGAGGGAAAATGATGAGTTTAGTATATAACCTTATCATTATGTCCACCCAACAAAAAAATTTTTGTTCTGGAGATTTTACAGCAGATTTCAAAGTTTGTATATATGCAGTATATAAATTATGACTTGGAGATTACGTCCATCATTTTAACAGTATTACAGCTTCACCAAGACACGTCCCCGCATTTAAAAAAATTTTCACGTGATTTCCGTTTTGAAACAAACAGCGCGAAGATTCAGAGGTGTCTCCAAATGGGGGTTCTTTCATGAAACGTGATTATATAAATAAACTAGCTGACAAGGCCCGGCTTCTGGCGGGGATGGATGGATGGATGGACGGATGGATGGATCTATCTATCTATCAAATCTATCTGTCTGTCTGTCTATCTATCTATCTATGTAGCTAGCTACCTACCTACCTACCTATCTATCTCCTGCTTGCCTGCCTGCCTGCCTGCCGGCCGGCCGGCCGGCCAACCCAACCCCCCACCTACCTTTCTGTCTACCTACCTACCTACCTTTCTGTCTGTCTGTCTGTCTGTCTGTCTGTCCGCGACTATTTAAATAGTTGATAAAGGTTTACTGGAAAAAATGTGAGGACCATGTGTTGAAAGAGGAAGAGGACTATTGGAGAAAGGATGGATTGAATTTTATGCAACCGAGAGCAATCATCAACCTACTGGAATCGTCCGACAGCAGATTAAGGTCTGAGCAGATCGCAGACCTTAATCTACGTACACACTTACTGGGATATTTTGCTCCAACTATTCAGCACGAATTGCAGGCCCTTAACATTACAGCATCAGCATCAGCTGAAGAAACAAGAAGGAAATGAAAAATAAGGTAAGAAATATAGTCCTTCTACTTTCCTGTTAATTACAAATTATTTACCCCGTGCCTCTGTAAATTCTCTGTCTTTACTAATATTACACATTGCACCCCTCTCGGGATTCTCCGTGGTGAAGTGGTCAAGCCGTCTGACTCGGGCTCCGAAGGTGTATGTTCGATTCCGGGCCGCGTCCTTCATTTCAAGAGTGCAGTTTTTTCGGAGAACTCCCGAGGGTCGTCGCTGGAGCTACAGGAGTTCGTGCTTTGTGCGACGCTTTCCGCGCTGTGGAAAGAAACTGAGCCATATGGGATAAAAACCTGGTGCAATGCAGGCGACCCTGTCGATTGTAAGCTACTTCTTTCATTGCACCCACTCCCATACGAATCCGGATACGCCTTTGTGTGTCATCTGAATTTGCAGGTCCCCATTACCGTAAACATAATTTTTTTAGCGAGAAATCGCTAGTTGTTCAGCAAAACATCAAAGGAATGTCGCCGCTTTCAATGATTTAAGTTGTTTTTGGACCTATCAAAGACATATTCCTTGGGTGGGGGTAAATATAAGACGGCTGGAAAAATTTCATAACGATGCAACAGACAGTTTTCAAAATAATTTATCGTGAATGAAGGCATTCAAATCGGAACATACTAATTACTAAATACTATAGTAGAAGAGGGCAGAGGGAGTGTTCAAAGTGTTGCTCGTTAAAACTTAAATTGTTAAATCAACTCAACTCAAGCTGGCACGGTAATCAGTTTGCATTTGTAGTATCTGATTAGTTAGATCAGGCTCAAGACCCCCTGTTCTACACCGCGACGTAATTATAGGCAGTAGATGCAGAATGACAGAACTGATTGATACTGCTGATAGATAGATAGATAGAATCATAGATCAAAGCACCTATATGGCCATGGGCGTGTCCTGAGTACAATAATGGCGGTAACTGAACCGACAAAATAACTAGTATTCTGTAACAACGGCATATTTATTTTAAGGGGAAGAAGCTGTCGAACATCTCTATATTTGCAAACAAATTAAAGGTAAAAGATGCATTACTCACCAAGGAGGTCCGCCATGTTTCGTACATCCAATGTTTTGAATGGGACAACCAATCATATGTGTCTGTTTGAAAAACTGCTGATAATACACGAAACAATATTTTGCTTGCAACCAAATCTGAAGTAGTTAATAGTAGAAATAGTTAATTACTAGTTAGTCTTCTTCTTCTTCTTTCGTTCGCTTGAAACATGTCTACAACTGCAATGTCGTCTCTTGTATGAATCTAACAGTCTTTTTTAGTTCATTCAGCGGTCCATACTAGTTAGTCAATAGTGGTTCCAATTCACGGCAACGGGTCGTCTCCATTATGCTCCGTTCCTGCGCCAGTGAATATCACACAAAATGCTCCTCTCTGCCTAATGTGAAAAGTGGAACAGACAGGAGTCTCGGCAAGCCAACAACCCGCACAGGTACACTGTGCATAAATGCAGCCGCCAGAATGCCAACACAAAAGTGAAAGTCCTCCATGAACAATACAATTCATCGTCGATGGAATAAGCAGTCGCCAGAAAGACTTCATTGACCCGGGTTTTATCCCACATAACTCGGTCTCTTTCCGCAGGGCGACTTGCCGAAAGCGCCGCACAAAGCACGAACTCCGTAGCTCCAGCGACGACTCCCAGGAGTTTCCTGAAAAATGCACTCGAAACTGAAGTAATGTATGTAGGTTAGCACGTCTCCTGATCTTGGTTGGTTGGTTGGTTGGTTGGTTGTTTGGTTGGTTGGTTGGTTGGTTGGTTAGGTTTGTTAGTTAGGTTTGTTAGTTAATTAGACGAAAGTTCATCCTCACTGGACATCGAACCATTTAGTCCATAAGTGCTCGGATCCCTTCCTCAGTAAATCCCGCAGCGTGTAGTGGGATCACGACACAAGTTCTGTGTTGGTTTATTAATATTCTTTGGCTTCCTGCATTCTGCTCTTGTCTGACCACACCCCTTTTAACTTGCTGTTCTCGCAGTCTGGCCATAGCTGTAGATTCATAGTCATCACTTGGTTCTCGCAAACTTCTCCCTTCTCGACGAACATTCAGTATATCAGCCTGGTCCATGGCGCGTCCGCCCTCCACAGTAGCCTTACCTGCAAGCCTGTCAGCCTGCTCATTTCCTTGTACACCCGCATGCCCTAGTCCGAAAATGAAACTAATCTTTGCCAGCCGTGACCGCCGCAGAGACACCAACCACTGTCTTTGGATCCAACCCATCTATATCTTCCTGAGCATACGTGGGTCACTAAGGAAGCCAGCCCGAGTGAAGGTCTGTGTCTCGAGCCCTGTTATTCATTTACTTACTGTCATTACTTCCATAGTGGCCAAGGCAGAAGCATCATAATCTTCCTTAACAATTCTCCCTCCAGCTTGGGAGAATTATGAAGGAAGATTGTTCTGATTTGAGTAACCAGTTCTCTTTGTAATTTAACTTATTTCATTTTGCTTTTCATCAGTTCCTGGTGTTTCTATCATTCTTCCATAAACCATATTCCTGCTTCTTCCTAACAACTTTGTTATTTAAATAGCACCATACCACTGTTAGTTAGTTAGTTAGTTAGTTAGTTAGTTAGTTAGTTAGTTAGTTAGTTAGTTAGTTAGTTAGTTAGTTAGTTAGTTAGTTAGTCGCGGTTCCAACTTCACGGCAACGGGTCTTCCCCATTATGCTCCGTTCCTGTGCCAGTTAATATCACACAAAATGCTCCTCACTGCCCCATGTGAAAGTGGAAAAGACAGGAGTTTCGACAAGCCAACAGCCCGCACAGGTACAACCATATCACTTCGTTTTGCCAGGTTGGTGACAGAAGCTGTTTCTGTGCGCCATTCACTCACTGTATCCAACCTGCACATCTCTAGATATTTTCATACTTTTTCTCAAGTTTATAAACAAGGACAAGGTCAGCAAATGCCACCTACTGCCTCAGTTTCTGTCATCGCTATCCTGAATGTGTAAGCATTGAAAAGCACCGGCGAAATGGTGGATCATTGTGGCAGTCCCGGTGCGATGTTGCAACTTTAGGAGCTCCAAAAGTCGATGCACATAGCACCTTTACGTAGATAGTTACAGTCTAGTCAACCATCCAAGGGCACACCGCCATGTACATAAGTATATACATATAGAAGTCATATTATTTAACCCTCACGTATAAGCGTCATCTGGATCCAAGTTAGTACGTGATTTCATGCTTACTATGAAATCCTTCACAGACATCATAAGTTGGTTAGTAGATAGACAAGAGCACACATGAGCATGTAAGGCATGCAATGGTGGTAATCTGAACCGAAAAATAAACAGCACTCTATCACAATAATCGGACGCAGCATACCCGCGTTCGAAACACAGCTGCGCGGGATAGACCGCCTTGCATTGTTTTGTTTTTTTACGAAATGGTATGGGTGCCGGTGTATTTTATTTTATTATTAACTAGCTGACAAGGCCCGGCTTCGCCCAGGACATGGAGAGGATCTATCTATCTATCAGTCTGTCTGTCTGCTTGTTTGTCTGTCTGTCTGTCTGTCTGGCTGACCCGGCCCGGCTTCACCCAGTCCCTGGTGGGGAGCATCTCATTTAATTCATATACGTAGTCATATAAGCTCTCCCGTTCCCGACTATCTGTCTGTCTGTCTATCTGTCTGTCTGTCTGACCGGCCCGGCTTCACCCAGTCCCTGGTGGGGAGCATGTCATTTAATTCATATAAGTAGTCAAATAAGCTTCCGTTCCCGACTATCTGTCTGTCTGTCTATCTATCTGACCCGGCGTGGTTTCGCCCAGCTCCTGGCGCACAATAACTTAAAAGAATGTCCTTCCACACACCATTCATTATTTTTAATGAAAACTGTTTTAATCACCGACATGACAGTGATAAGTTCTTTAAGCAGAAAAAGATGGGTTACAATGTTATGCATTATGCATTATTTTTATGAAAACTTTGAAAATGCCTTAAAGATTATATCATTATTTATTATAACTCATATGCCTGAAAATAACTATAGACAAAGAGTTAACAATAGTGCAAGTAAGTCCAACCATATGACTATAAAGTATATAGAAATGTTATTAAAAGTTATGCCCCTTGAAATAACTTTTCTAGAGTGAAGTTCCCCCTGTTATATAGAAATTATATAATGAAAAATGAAAAAGTAAATGTTATTAAATAAGTAGAAGATTTTACACTAAGAAACTATTATAGTCGGTTGCACAGGAATGAAAGGAAGACGTGTAGAAAATTTCATCTCAATTCGGATGTACCGTTATCGAACGCATCCAATACACACAAACACACAAAGCCACATACACTCTGTTTTATAGATATAGATTTTATATATTTATTGATTACTTCTGATTTTGGATTTTCACCAGTATTCAGGCATACGATGGATCTCCTTGTAAGGTATGTGCAACGTGTTTGTGTTTAGTACGTTTCTTCTCGCAGGAGCTTAATATACCTATTTGTTTCCAATTCATATCGTTATATCCTGCTGCAGCCGCTGCTTTTTCTTCTATTCCATATCGTTCAGAAAGCAATGGCAAACTACTGAACGTAAACTTGCCAAGCGATCACAACAGTAAAAATGCTGGTTTTGACTGCAACGTACTATAAAGGATATGCAACTAACTAACTGTCACAACAGAATATGGGACGCAGAGGTGTTTCCAAGGCACCAGGGCTGGGTTCTATACTGGCCAAGACCTATTGATGCGTCCTCGCCGAGCGTCCTGGGCAATAGGTCTCTTCGGGGTCCTGGCTAAAGTCAGTAGGATCGTTGATTTCTCCGAAGTCGGAGGCCTGCACGGCGAGGAACCATCAGTCTGCACACCAATAGGTCAGACATGGGACAACGGATATTCACGCAAGCCTCAGGTCATGTATGACATCACACTGATGTTGGACAGCAGGATGTCTTCATCCGACATACAGGACTTCGCGTTGGAGTTCACAGCCAGCAAACACAAGCAAGCAAGCAACAACTGAATATTTATTTTTGGAGGAATAACCTGCCGTCCGTCTTCATATTCGCAAACAAGACATAAGCCTGGGTCGAAGCATTTGCTCACTGAAGTATTTTTTGCTGGTCGACAACTCCCCGATTCTCTTGGGAGCCGTCTACATTTTTCTAGGTGCTCCTGCGGTCTGCCCGTGATCACCGCCATAGCCTTGCCATGTGCATTATGATTAATGAAAATCCCCTTCTATGTGGATTCTAACTCATTGCCACCGAGTTGAGAGGCAAACGTCTAGCCACTACTCTACTCCAGGTCATGCTGGGGTCTGAGGTCATGAGCGAGCTGATAACTGCCCCCAAGTACACCAGTTGTGGGGTTACCGATGATGGGCGACGGACATATAAATCCAACCCAAGACATAATGACGCATACATTGATATTTCAACCTTTGTTGTGCCGGCTTTTGAGAAAAAGCAGATGTGATCACAAGGAGGGACAACATATGTAGTATATAATTCTTCTACCGTGATTGATTGATTGATTTAGAAATCGACATCACAGCATTCGGGGCATTCCCATAAGTGCTCCGTCCCCATCCTCAGCAGCCAGCGAAGAGTTCCAACACTAATAGTACCAGTAGCAATCTGATTATAAGTCTGTCTCGCCATTCCTTTGAGCGTTGAGCGTCGGCCAGATCCATTTGTCACTCCTCGTTGTCTCATTCTTGCCAGACCATGGTAATCCATTTGCTCCTCCGAGGTGTGCACGTGCTCCCACAAGGCCGCAACCACGTCTGCTTTGTCATGTATCAATACTCCACCAAGTTCTGCAGAGCCAGCCAATCTGTCCGCCTGTTCATTTCCCAGCACACCAGCATGCCCCGGAGAAAAGATCCAGGCGATGCTTGTCACCCGTGACCTCCGAAGCGAAGCAAGCCACTCCGCACGAAGCCTGCCCGTCCTAACCCTCGTCAGCATGCTTTCTGAGTCAGTTACAATCACGATGTGTGTGTGTGTGTGTGTGTCGTATTCTCCATCCAGCGGAGAGCCGCAGTGACTGCCTCCACTTCCATTCTTAAGCTGGATGTTTAAAAAAGTCGCTTAAAAGTCGACAGGGTCGACTTCATTGCACCGGGTTTTATCCCATATGGCTCGGTCTCTTTCCGCAGCGCGGAAAGCGTCGCACAAAACACGAACTCCGTAGCTTTTAGCGACGACCCACAGGAGTCTCCGAAATATTTAACTCGTAAACCGAAGGGCGCGGCCCGGAATCGAACCCACAACCTTCGGAGCACGAGTCAAACGGCTTGACCACTTCGCCACAGAGACTCCCGCTGGATGTTGTGGTATCATATGCCAGGCTCTCCTGCCCCAAACATCGACCATTAGCTTTGGCTATGAAACCCCAGCCACTTCTCTCACCTCTTGACACCGAACCATCTGTTTAGATAATCACATCACTCGAGTGAGCATTGTCCTGAATTAGTTGCTGGATTTCCACTCCCTGCACTCCCGGCATAATGTGATTATAACTCTGCACAAGTCTGACTGCTCCGCTGGCACTCTGACCCACTCTTCTCCACGCCTAATATTCTCCAGGGGGCACACCTGTCTGATCGTATCCTCTGTCTGAGCCATCCATGATTTCCCTCTTATCAGTCGCTGACCCTTAACTGCGTCCAGCGCCTCATGCAGTGGGTGGTCTGTGTCTGCAGCTACTCTGAGGTATGCCTTCGCCTGCATCACCTTGAGCCTACCAGCAACAGTCGGCAGACCAAGGATGTAACACATACACACTACTGGGGTGTCTCTAGTGCATCCCAGAATGACCCGCATAGCTTCGTTCTGTATACGCTCTAACTTCACCAGCTGACTCTCTGAGACATTGAGCAGAACTAATCCATAATCAATTACTGAGAGGATCAAGTGCTGGTATAGTGTGAAAAGCATTCTCTGCTCTATGTCCATTGCAGCCATAGTTTTAAGTGCATTGAGTCCCTTTTGAGTTCTTGTCACGACCGTCTCCACATGGTCCTTGAAGGATATGCTCCTGTCAAATGTGATCCCCAGATACTTCAGTTTGTTCTCTCTGCTGACATTTCTACCATGAACTACCATCTGCTACCGTGAGAGAGCACTTAATGAATGGGTGTGTCGCACAAATGCACTAATAATAATATCGTTTCTAGTTAATCAATCAATGGTTGAAGATACCCGTTCAATATTTCTGTGGACGTTATCAGCTGAATGAAACCATTTTCTTGGTAAAATACAGTGGCGGTTTTCCTGATCTACTATGGTAGGTCAAGCGAAGTTGGTAATCATAAGCAATTAAAAAGATTATAATATATATATAATGCGAAATTTGACAAACAGGAAACAAATGATGCAACTGACTTTCACCCCTGAACTTATGGGGTCAAAGGTAAGGTCACGGATACTGTTTTGCGCAAGGATTAAACGGCAGACGACAAGACAACAGTCAAACAGCACATGTTTGCAATGTGTTCTCACTTTCACCCAGACTCTTAAGTTAAACAGTTATTGTTCCTTTAAAACTACTGTCTCTGGTGGTTTTTGTTGTTCATGGGGTCCACCACACAACAAGAAGCCGCGAAGACTAGCAGCGGGTTTTTAACTCATGTTCGTTTCGAGCACTTGGCTGCTGGAGTGACAGGTGGGGTAGTGTCGTCCCTGGCCCTGCATCCACTCGATCTCATCAAAGTCAGGTTCCAAGGTTGGTCTTTTAAAACAAGTACTGTACTTTCACTTGCCTGGACTTATAAATTGTGAATATTTGGGACGGTAATGTGGTGGTTTCCCTTGTATTGATTGATTGGCGATAGAGATTAGAAGAGACAGGTGAAGGAAGTCAAGATTAGAGATCACTAGAGAAGTCACAATAATATTGCTTGGAAGAGGCTAAGGCTGAGAAGCACAACATTAAAACTCATTATAAGAAAGAGACAAATAATAGTGTTCTTGGTCATATAAAGAAAACAAAGGCATTGGATAAAATCGTGATGACTAGAAATATCGGCGATAGAAAAGGAAGAGACAGACTAAGGGAAAAGATGGTTTATCATGTTCTAAGACAATAACTTGGAAGAATATCATAGAGTTGATCCAGAACTGTTGAGAACACCAAGGACGAGATCTGTAGAGAGACATG
This sequence comes from Cepaea nemoralis, assembly GCA_014155875.1. Classification (NCBI taxonomy): domain Eukaryota; kingdom Metazoa; phylum Mollusca; class Gastropoda; order Stylommatophora; family Helicidae; genus Cepaea; species Cepaea nemoralis. The sequence continues at coordinate 150,605 of JACEFZ010027389.1, read as the reverse complement.
AACAACTATGCCTCTTGGCAGGGAACATGATATTAATGATGGACTTGAAATGAACCAATCTGTTCCGGTATAGCCTATTGTGTGTCTGGGATGGCTAATCTGTAATCATTAGCTGCAAAATGACTAATGAATGAATGTCACTAAAATTACTCTACTTCCTCGTCTTCTCCATCCTGTTGCTTTGCTTGTACATGTCAGCTTAAGATACATTGGAAGAAGTTTAAGTGAGTGTCTTCATGCGTGGTGATATTCAAAGTCTCGTATATTCCAGATGGGAGAGTTTATACGGAGCTGGGTCTGAATAGACAGAGTAGTTTATACAGAGCTGGGTCTGAATAGACAGAGTAGTTTATACGGAGCTGGGTCTGAATAAACAGAGTAGTTTATACGGAGCTGGAGTCTGAATAAACGAAGCTGTTTAAATATCAAGAATAATTTTCCAGATTGGTATCCCCAATAAAAATAATTGTGTCCCCATGCGAGTTAAAGAATTGTTAACTTGCGTTTCTGTACTCTTACTGTTTACAGGCTTCCATCTTTGTTTACATTACCGACCTACTATTTCCTGCTATTGATGTCCTCATAATTCCGGTCCAAGCTGACAGTAATATGCGTCGCCTCAGAAAGACATGATTAGGCAATTCAAACACCAGGCTTCCGACTTACTGGCCTGATGAATTAACAAATAAACAAGGAAATGCTACTGCACATAAAGTGCAGGAAAACCTGGTATATGTGAAGCAGGTTGAAAAGAGAGAGGAGATAGATAGATAACGAAGCTAGTGTGAGAGACAGAGATATGAGAAAGATGTGTTGAAAGACATAAAAAAGTGATAACTTTTATATAATATAAATAAGATAATATAAGTGACAAAACATCTGTTCATAATCATAGTTCCTAATATTTTTTTATTAAAAAGTCGCTTGCACCCAATTAATTGCTGAAAAATTTAAAAAAAAAAAAAAATAAGTGTCCAGCAGGGAATCGAACCAACAGCTCCCGCTTATCAGGCAGAGACACTTACCACTGTGCTACTGAGGATATGATTTTGAATCAACAAAAGTATATAACATAGCCACGCTCATGTCCCGATGACGTCACATACGTTAAGTCACGTGACTAGGCAAATCACGTGACCAGGACCACCCGGGGTTTCCGGGACCGGGAAAAATCACGTGATAGTTTAGCTCTGAATAAACGGAGTAGTTTATACAGAGCTGGGTCTGAATAGACACTTCCATTCCAGATTCCATCCGAGGTAACAGCCTCAGTCTACATGTGGCCTTGTTGCCGCCTACACTCAGCAACTACCATGGTTTTTCAATGTGCACAACTTGCACACAGGATCTTCTTTTGTTTTACCCTTATCCGAGAAGGTTGGGTATTCAATCTCTTCTTCTTTTCTTCCTTCATTTACCTCAGTGAAGTGTTGGAGGGAAATGTACAGACCTTTCAGGAACTTCTTTTCTTCCTCCATTTACCTCAGTTTGTTTAGTTTAGTCAACGGATCAACATAATGGCACACGGGTGTAACCCATAAGGGCTCTGTTCTACTCTTAACTCAAACTTAAGTCTGGAGAATCTCAGCTCAGTGCATGAACTCCGTAGCACCGGCGAGAATCCTGAAATACTTTGGGTAGATTTTTAACTCAAAATTTTGCCCGGGCAGTGCCGTTAGGCTACTCTTTTCCGATTTCCAACTGCCAAGAGATTTGTTACATGCGCAACAATACACATGGGCGTCAAATCTCACTACCCAGAGACCAGGGGTTATTTTTGTTACTAGAAGTTCACATGAAAAAATCTCAGCCCTCACCAGGGCTGGAGCCCGGGACCTCCAGCACTTGAGGCAGACACCATACCTCAAGACCACTCAGCCCCCCTTCAGTGAAGTGTTGGAGTGATATGTAAAGATCTTTTATGTGCTCATTCTAATACTATTTGTAACAGAAGAGCTGTTTCAGAATGTTGGAGGCGCTGGTGTCCATTCTTCCCCTGGATCAGTATTATTCACTCACAAACCCCAGCCTGCCATTGTCTTTTACCTGGCCTATCTGACTCCGGCTCCATGGCGAAGTGGTTACGAACGCAGTTTGTAGTCCCACACACCCGCATTGAAAATGCAGTTGCAGGCAATTTGGCAGCAGACTGTCTTGCATTGGTTTTTTATGAAATGGTATGGGTGCCGGTAATTCAGAAAGCAATGGAAACTACTGAACGTAATCTTGCCAAGAGGTCACAACAGCGAAAAATGCTGGTGCTGACTGCGACGTCCTGTAAAGGATGTGCAACAAACTTTATTTGACTGAACCCTCTTTAACCTTTTCTATTTGTCTCTGTTGAGTGCTTTGTGCAATGGAATCTCCTTTTCACGCTTATTTTGAATAACCACTCACTTACCCTAGACATCCTGATTCAAGGCTTCATGATTGGGAAATGAAGGATAAATCTCATTACCAAACAGAATTGTGATTGTGCACACAACATCAGTTTCTGTTCTCTTCAATATTTCAGTGTCCATATGACTGGCAGTGAGGAGGACCAGGACATATTCAGTAGTTGAAGTAGTTGGCCATTGCTGGTATGGAATCGCAAACTGACATTGCTTGATATTGACAGCTACCAGTTGATGCCAGACTGTTGCATGTTTTTATTTTGATGTGCTGAACAATGTTCTGTGATAAATAGCACTTGTAGCACTGTAATTACTATCAATCAATCAATCAATCAATCATTGGTTTTTCTGTCTGTCCATGGTATTCTTTGCATTTTTCTCAGAAACCACTTTCTGCAGCCATCCAATGTTTGTCAGCTTGAATGATCATTGTCCAAGTGGTCACATCCATACAAAATTAACAGGCTCTATGTAGATCATCGACACTCTTTTTCTTGTTTTTCAATTACTATAGATTTCTACAAATCTGAACATCATAGACAGTATCTGTCTTGGAAACTGAAATACTTTGCCATAGAAACTTTACAAGGGCTTGGATATACAGTGATAGAAGGCATGGTTTTGGGTAGAAGAGGCAGGGGAGATCAACAACACGACTGAACTGGGGACTCCAGGTGGGAGGTGAACAACAAAACAGTGCAAATACATTGAGCATGAGGCCTGTGGCATAACGCAGCCAACATTATTCATCTTATCAACAAATGCCGCAAAAAGAGGAAACAACATTAAAAGAAATTGACTTCACAAACGCAATTGGAGATTGGGACTTAAAACTTAATATCAAAACTGGAACTGAACAAGTGACAAATGACGTGGATTCTTGGAAGGATTTCATCAGACCAAGCTCGGAAAATCATTGGATGAAAAAACCACCTGACCCGCCTTCGCGCCAGTGCATAATTAACATAAATTATTATTTCATCAGAAATGTTAATCAGCCGCACACTTTGTCTGAATTCGCTCCATGGACGGAGGTGAGAAGAGTGTGTGATCAAAAATTCAATGGACAAGGCAAAAGTCTGGATCCGAGGTACGTTTGTTAGCCCTTGATTAGACTAAGAACCCGATGTATCAAGTGTCAAGTAACGTAAACCCATGTTGTGATGTCAATTGAAATGTATGATTATTAATTAAAACCTCAGAAATGTAAAAATGCTCGACTGTAGATTCTAATGACGCAAAGCCATTCCCGCCAGAATATTCTCTTCGATGAAACTGCCACCTCTGATATTCTTAAAGATTTATTAACTTTAAGAAGTGCATTACACTATTACATTCTATTCTAAACAACTGTGAGAAGTGATGATTCGAAAGCAATCTTGTGCATTTCACCAGAAACATTGTAAAGATGCTATCACTGTCTACAGCTGACATGACAGTTCGTGTACTAGAACAAGTGCCTTGTTCTAAAACAGACTTATCTATGCCTATTTACGATCTAGAAAGCTGAAAGTGAAATCAATCTTTCCTTTCTCCTTTGTCTATAGAATTAATAGGGTTTGGCGAAATAAATATTTATATTTATGTCAAATTTAATTAGATAAGAGCACTTAGGAACTGCAATACATGAGAAAGTTGTGCTTCGCGGAACACCATCACGCGAAGTGAACTTAACTCATTACTCAACATAACTTAAAACACAACCCCACTCATCACCACTCATCACCACACAACACAACACTCAACATCACAACAACAACAGGTAATGGAAGAGAGTTATTAGACACAAGAAGAAGAAGTAGTTAATTGGGAAAACACAGAGAATTATTTATACACATTGTGAACACCATTGAGTAGAAGAAATGTTATAAATGTATGTCATTTATTTACATGCATCTTGACACCTTCTCACTCTTGTCATTGTCTCACTGTACACGTTCACTGACCCCAGGTCAAATGAAGATTTACATACAGCAGGAACAAGTTGATACAAGGCGTACACAGTGTGATAAACTCTGACCACCCCAAATTAACCCAACACTAGCTTAGAGAGAAAAAGAGGGGGAGGGGAACTAGTTCCTACTTCAGGAATTTAGGTTCTTTTACCTACTTTTAAAAGATTGTATTGGTAGGATTGTATATATTTATGTGAATACTCATCAGTGATCTTGGTGGCTACATACCAACAACCACCCAACACATCAGCAAACTAACCACCTAAATCAGACCTGAGAGAGGGAAGCCGAGAGAGGAGATGACCACAAGTGAGATGGAGGATGACTTCGCTATGAGCAGAGCATGGGGAGGCCTTCAGTGGAGCTATACGGGCAGACCTGACGTGGATCCATCAGTCAATGGACCCTGGCTTACCTAATCTTCCAGTCACCAGGTTACATTTTCCTTGGTCGACCCACACCCAATTTCAGGAAAAACTGATATGTTTATGGGACAACCACTATCATACTTAATATGTACAACATCAAAATGTTTACTATGTTTTCACACTTGTTGACATCTCATATATTGATGCTTGTTATTGATTGTCTGGGACAATGGTCCAATGTGCAACTGTTCTATTACTTTGTGTAAATCACAATAGAGATGTATGTACTGACCAGAAGGCTCAGGCCAGTCAATAAATGATTAACATGAATTGACCTTCTGTTATTTGTCAAGTTCAAACCTATCTGTGTCAACAACTTCTTTGTGCATCATGTTGTCAAAATCTAATGTGATTGATTATGTGTTTGATTGTTAAAAGATAAATTAACTCATAATGACTTACTAAAGGGGAAATAAAAGACTCTATACCTATAAACTGCTCAACATCCATGTTTTCTTCATCTAAATCAGGCTGAGAAAATTCTCCTGACTTTCCTCAGATTTGATAAACTAAAAGGGGGCTCCAGAGCTATCAGAATCATTGGAGAAGGGGCAGATTCCCAATTAGTAATTACCATTCTTACCAGGGCCATAATCTATATCTCCTAGACAATACTTAACAAAACGAGGCCTGCAGATAACTCAAGGTTCATATTCTGGGGTTATTGAAGATAGAAGAGGATGGGGCTCTACATCTTTTGTTAGAGATGGGGCATGCACTACAGTGATCTCCCACTCCCTTCAAAAATATATGACATATTGCGGTCTACGTCCTGGATGGTTCCCATATATTAACCTTTAAACAATCACCTAAATACATGAACACAGTTATCTTTAGATTTTGAACATTGTCATTTTCTAGAATGTTTAACAGATACCATGTGGGGTATTGATTGACAGCCACATGATATGAATGACATTTATAGATAAATAAGATAGGTGACTGATCTTTACTCCTGGAGAAGGAGCCATGTTCATATATTGCTTCTACTTCAGAAAGAGGTGCTCCAGGTGAAATATATAGTGTGTATCTACTCTACCAACACTACTTCTCTTCCAGAGAAGGTGTTCTATTCCTGTGAAGTCTGAACTTAACAGCATTTCATCAACCACCGGAAAATCCTATCCGTTGGGAAAACTCTGTCTAATTTCAGATTCTTTTCTTTACTAGGAATTAATTGTGGTTACTTCAGTGCCTGCTGCCTTTGGCTTTTCCAGCATTGACAGACAGACATAACATAGGGTGTTTTTAATATTGCACATGCTCTGTTGTATCTTTGCAGATCAGGGACTGACAAGCGTACGCGGATCAGACTAGCTGCAATTATATTGTTAATCAGAGCACAGCAATAAAATATAGACATGGCGGAAACTGCAAAGTTTAGAGCCCAAATAACAGAAACAGGTAGGGAATGCGGGTTAGATGGCCTTGAGCTAGCTAACTATGTTTCGGATGCATTTGACAAAAGGGAAAGACTGCAAGCTGAATTGGCTCTCAAAGAAAACAGCTTCAGGCTGAATTGGCTGGAAGGAAAAACAGTTTCAAGCAGAATTGGAGGAGAAAGAGAAACGATTTCAAGCAGAATTGGAGGAGAAAGAGAAACGACTACAGGCTGAAATGGAAGATAAGGAGAGAGAGCGTCAACACCAACTGGAGTTGAGGAGAATGGAGATTGAAGTGGAGATCCGGAGAATAGAGAAAGGGAGTGGTCCTACACCCTCAACCTCATCAGGATCGCCAGTGACAGAACCACCTCACGTCTCTCAACTTAATTCAGGAGCTATGTCATTTCCTCTGGACCCCTTTAATGAACAGACTGACCACATCGAAGGATTTTTATCACGCTTCGAGGCAATGGCTGTCAGCTGTGGGCTTGAAGAAAGTAGATGGGCGACGAAGTTAGCGCAAGCCTTAAGATCCACGGCGTATGAAGTGTTCTCAAGACTCACTAGAGAGGAACAACAGAACTACACAACACTCAAGACGGCACTCTTAAGCCGATTCGAAGTGGACGCCGAATCTTATAAACTCAGGTTCAAAGCCGCAAGGAAGGAACCGGGTGAGAGCTACGCACAGCTAGTCGAAAGACTGAAGTCATACATACAAAGATGGACTTGCTTGGGAGGATTTGAGGAAAATTATGAAGGACTCCGTGAAATGATTATCATTGATCAGATCAAGGGGAAAATGCAGAACGAAATGAAGGCATTCCTAACCCAAAACGGGGCTGACCGCCTGGAAACTATAATCATCCTGGCAGAGAGATTTGAGAAATCTCAAAGGAGATGGGAGGAAAGGGACGTTCGAACAACACCCCCTCTCAAAACAAAACTCCACAGCCAAAAGAGGGTGAAAACACTGTAGCCACCGGGAAAAAGGGAAATCCCCGAAAAACACTCAACACTCAGTCCAAACAGCGCCGAAGGAGGACAAACCATTCTGTACCCATTGCAAAATTAAAGGTCACACATTTCAGAGTTGCAGAAAGAGCCACCTCCACACACAGCGGCATGTTTGGCCAACCGAAAAGAGAGAAAAGTGAGCACTGGTGAAACGTCCAAACAGACACCTCATCAAGACACATCATCTCGTATTCCGGTTGTAGAATCCATCTTGCTAAATGGATTCCAAACGACCTGTTTATATGATACTGGATTATCATATGACTGTGTTGTTTCATCATCCTTAGTTCACCCTGAACAGGTGACAGAGGAAATAGTGGAATTGCAGGGACCACTGAAGAGTTCAACAAATATGTCTCTTCCAGTGGCAAAAGTGAACATAGCCTCGCGGTATGTCACCGGGACGATCAAGGCAGCAATCTTGGACGATCCGATATATCCTGTAATCCTCGGCGTAGATTTATCGTTCTAGGAGAACCTGTTCAACCTGTGGCGATGGCGACCATGACCACTCGATCACAGGCAACAAAAACTCCAGAATCAACTACGCCAATCCCTCGAACGGAGGAACTGAAGAGGGCACAAGAAGCCGACAGCACCTTGGAACCCTGCTTCAGAAAACTGCCAAAATCACATTTACCTCTACGTAAAGGTGATCTGTTCATGAAGTCAGCACTTCTTTACAGAAAAGCAGGACGAGCTGGACAAGAGTTTAATCAACTTGTTGTACCGACTCAATACAGGACTCAGATCTTAGAGATGGGTCACAGTCTACCATTCAGTGGGCACATGGGTATCAACGCTACTACACAGCGGATTACCACTCACTACTTTTGGCCAGGGATGAACTCAGACATACAACGGTTTGTAAAATCATGCCCACAGTGTCAGAAAGTATCACCAAAACACCGGACACCACCGGCAATGTTGGGTGAATCGCCAATCACTGGAATTCCATTTGAGAAAGTGGCAGTAGACATAATCGGACCTCTCTCAGCAACGAAGAGGCGAAACCGATTCATATTAACGCTTGTGGACACAACAACCATGTGGGCCGAAGCAGTTCCTATGCCCAGCTGTGACTCCAAACACGTCGCTGATGCATTATTAGGAATATTCACACGTCTAGGATTCCCACAAAGGATCTTGACGGACAACGGTTCACAGTTTCGTGGTAAACTCATGGAAGAGACCTTCAGACTTTTTCATGCACGCCATATCTTCAGTTCACCATATCACCCTCAGTCAAATGGACTTGTGGAAAGGTGGAACGGGACATTGATTAGTATCCTGCGCAAAATTGCCCAGGAGAAGACAGAGGATTGGGACTTGTATTTACCCGCAGCTTTATTCGCTTACAGGGAAGTACCCCATCACTCAACAGGTTTTGCTCCAGCCACACTGTTGTTTGGACGACCAATCAAAGGACCACTGGAGGCGTTACTTCGAACGTGGACTGATAATACTACAGATGATACAGTCGTGACTGCATCAACATATGTTGCCGAGTTGAAAAATCGTTTACAACACAGTTGGAAACAAGCGAATGTCAATCTACGTCAAGCCAGACGAAGAATTGCTCGTAACTTCAATCGCAAGGCAAAGGATAGAGAGTTAGAGGTAGGAGAGAAGGTGATGTTGCTGCTTCCAACCAGTCAGAATAAGCTGCAAATCGGATGGAGAGGACCTTATGTAGTGACGGAGAAGATCTCACGTACCAACTACAGAATTTCAGTCAAAGGCAAGATGAAAGTATTTCACATAAACCTCTTGAAGAAATATCATGAAAGACCCTCAACCACCGAACCTGCACATCTGATGGCCATGAGTGTGGCTACTGAAGTCGAAGAAGGATCAACAATGGGAGTCGAGTGCCAACTGCAAGCCAAAGAGACCTTTAAGGATGTGGAAATCAATCCCAACTTAACAAAGGATCAGCAAAAGCAGATTAGGGAACTTATGGCAAAATATGCAGAAGTACTTACTGATAAGCCAGGAAGAACTGATTTGGAGGAATTTGACATGAAGTTAAATGACACAGTGCCTGTGCGAGTCAAGACTTACCCAGTTCCTTATGCAAAGCAAAAGACTTTAGAGGAAGAAATACAACAGCTGCTCACCGCAGGAATAATCTCACCATCTGAATCACCTTACAGTGCTAGCGTCGTCTTATTGAGAAAGCCAAGCGGAGAACATAGATTGTGCATCGATTATCGACAGCTCAATGCTATAACTGAATTCCAAGCAGAACCTCTGCCGGATCAGAATAAACTCTTCACAGCACTCAACCGAGCTAAGTACTTTACTAGGATTGATCTCAGTAAGGGATATTACCAGATTCCTGTAAAACCGGAAGTTAGACCATGGTTAGCTTTCAGCACGCCTGGAGGACACTATGAGTTCAACGTTCTTCCATTCGGATTAAGTAATGCTCCCAGCGTCTTTACACGTATGATGAGAAAATTACTTGACCCACTACAGCATCCAGACATCAGTCACTTCATGGATGACATCCTGATCGCAACTGAAACATTTGAAGAGCATGTAGAAACCCTGCATCTTTTGTTCAGGCGCCTCAGAGAAACTGGATTGACGGCTAGACCAAAGAAGTGTCAGATAGGATTCCAAGAATTGGACTTTCTAGGTCATAAGATATCTCATGGACTGATAACTCCACAAGAGGGAAATGTGGACAAACTCCAGAGAGCACCTCGTCCAAAAACAAAGAAGGATGTAAGATCATTTGTATCCTTATGTGGATTCTATCAAAAATACATCAAGGACTTCAATACTCTGTCAGCACCTTTAACGGATCTTACCAAAAAGGGGAAACCAGAGAAAGTCACTTGGTCAGCTGACTGTGAGAGAGCTTTCACAGCACTAAAGCAGGCATTAACTGCTCATCCAGTCTTACATCTACCAGACCTCGACCAACCATTCGTGCTGCGCACCGATGCCAGTAACATAGGAATTGGGGCAACGCTGTTGCAGAGAAAGGGAGATGTACTATCAGAGCTATTCCCTGTAGCCTATGCTAGCAGGAAATTGAATGCAGCAGAGAGAAATTACAGTACTATCGAGAGAGAATGTCTTGCGCTCGTATGGAGTGTACAGAAATTTCAAGCATACCTATATGGCAAACATTTCACAGTGCAATGTGACCATCAACCACTCATGTTTCTCGCAGCATCTAAGACTCTGAATGCCCGACTTATGAGGTGGTCGCTGCTTCTTCAACCTTACTCGTTCCAGGTTGAATATGTTCCTGGGAAAATGAATGTGGGAGCGGACTTCCTGAGTCGACACCCAGTGCCTGATGAACCAGGTCAATCAGATGCAGAAGAGAATACAGGGGAGGACAAATGGGAACAGCTTGATAACTGAAAATGTTGGAAACATAGTTCCATACCATAGAACAATCTGGAGTGGGGCCATGTGGCATAACGCAGCCAACATTATTCATCTTATCAACAAATGCCGCAAAAAGAGGAAACAACATTAAAAGAAATTGACTTCACAAACGCAATTGGAGATTGGGACTTAAAACTTAACATCGAAACTGGAACTGAACAAGTGACAAATGACGTGGATTCTTGAAGGATTTCATCAGACCAAGCTCGGAAAATCATTGGATGAAAAACCACCTGACCCGCCTTCGCGCCAGTGCATAATTAACATAAATTATTATTTCATCAGAAATGTTAATCAGCCGCACTTTTGTCTGAATTCGCTCCATGGACGGAGGTGAGAAGAGTGTGTGATCAAAATTCAATGGACAAGGCAAAAGTCTGGATCCGAGGTACGTTTGTTAGCCCTTGATTAGACTAAGAACCCGATGTATCAAGTGTCAAGTAACGTAAACCCATGTTGTGATGTCAATTGAAATGTATGATTATTAATTAAAACCTCAGAAATGTAAAAATGCTCGACTGTAGATTCTAATGACGCAAAGCTTCCCGGCCAGAATATTCTCTTCGATGAAACTGCCACCTCTGATATTCTTAAAGATAATTATTAACTTTAAGAAGTGCATTACACTATTACATTCTATTCTAAACAACTGTGAGAAGTGAGTGATGATACGAAAGCAATCTTGTGCATTTCACCAGAAACATTGTAACAGATGCTATCACTGTCTACAGCTGAAATGACAGTTCGTGTACTAGAACAAGTGCCTTGTTCTAAAACAGACTTATCTATGCCTATTTACGATCTAGAAAGCTGAAAGAGAAATCAATCTTTCCTTTCTCCTTTGTCTATAGATTAATAGGGTTTGGCGAAATAAATATTTATATTTATGTCAAATTTAATTAGATAAGAGCACTTAGGAACTGCAATACATGAGAAAGTTGTGCTTCGCGGAACACCACCACGCGAAGTGAACTTAACTCATTACTCAACATAACTTAAAACACCCCACTCATCACCACTCATCACCACACACACAACACTCAACATCACAACAACAACAGGTAATGGAAGAGAGTTATTAGACACAAGAAGAAGAAGTAGTTAATTGGGAAAACACAGAGAATTATTTATACACATTGTGAACACCATTGAGTAGAAGAAATGTTATAAATGTATGTCATTTATTTACATGCATCTTGACACCTTCTCACTCTTGTCATTGTCTCACTGTACACGTTCACTGACCCCGGTCAAATGAAGATTTACATACAGCAGGAACAAGTTGATACAAGGCTACACAGTGTGATAAACTCTGACCACCCCAAATTAACCCAACACTAGCTTAGAGAGAAAAAAGAGGGGGAGGGGAACTAGTTCCTACTTCAGGAATTTAGGTTCTTTTACCTACTTTTAAAAGATTGTATTGGTAGGATTGTATATATTTATGTGAATACTCATCAGTGATCTTGGTGGCTACATACCAACAACCACCAACACATCAGCAAACTAACCACCTAAATCAGACCTGAGAGAGGGAAGCCGAGAGAGGATGAACCACAAGTGAGATGGAGGATGACTTCGCTATGAGCAGAGCATGGGGAGGCCTTCAGTGGAGCTATACGGGCAGACCTGACGTGGATCCATCAGTCAATGGACCCTGGCTTACCTAATCTTCCAGTCACCAGGTTACATTTTCCTTGGTCGAACCCACACCCAATTTCAGGAAAAACTGATATATGTTTATGGGAGACACCACTATCATACTTAATATGTACAACATCAAAATGTTTACTATGTTTTCACACTTGTTGACATCTCATATATTGATGCTTGTTATTGATTGTCTGGGACAATGGTCCAATGTGCAACTGTTCTATTACTTTGTGTAAAGCACAATAGAGATGTATGTACTGACCAGAAGGCTCAGGCCAGTCAATAAATGATTAACATGAATTGACCTTCTGTTAATTTGTCAAGTTCAAACCTATCTGTGTCAACAACTTCTGTGTGCATCATGTTGTCAAAATCTAATGTGATTGATTATGTGTTTGATTGTTAAAAGATAAATTAACTCATAATGACTTACTAAAGGGGAAATAAAAGACTCTATACCTATAAACTGCTCAACATCCATGTTTTCTTCATCTAAATCAGGCTGAGAAAATTCTCCTGACTTTCCTCAGATTTGATAAACTAAAAGGGGGCTCCAGAGCTATCAGAATCATTGGAGAAGGGGCAGATTCCCACTTAGTAATTACCATTCTTACCAGGGCCATAATCTATATCTCCTAGACAATACTTAATAAAACGAGGCCTGCAGATAACTCAAGGTTCATATTCTGGGGTTATTGAAGATAGAAGAGGATGGGGCTCTACATCTTTTGTTAGAGATGGGGCATGCACTACAGTGATCTCCCACTCCCTTCAAAAATATATGACAAGGCCGAAGAAATGGCCATAGCATTTTAGGTGGGCTGTGATGTGAACAATGTTTTGCAATGTTTCTGCTACTTGATGATGGTGATGATGAATTATGATAACCCTGATTTAGCATTCATTCTTCAAGTTATCTAAGTGATTATTCATTGATTGTCTTTCTCTTCAACCCTAGATGTGTCTTTCAAAGTCACTTTCTCTTCAACCCTAGATGTGTCTTTCAAAGTCACTTTCTCTTCAACCCTGGATGTGTCTTTCACAGTCACTTTCTCTTCAACCCTGGAGTGTGTCAGTACTTTACATGTCTTAATTGTGTCTTGACATGATTATACAGACAGAAAAAAGTGAACAAAAACAAAATGATGGACCAGAAAGTGTGATTTATATAATTTAAATAAGATAATATCAGTGTGGAAATTATAGCTGTCTTGATATATCTGAGATGTCAGTTTTCATTCTCATTGTTGTTACTAATTTGAGAGTGGCGTTAATGTATTTATTACTTAATATAACTTGGAATTGCAGTTGATGAAGGACCTGGCAACAAGGTGATTTCCCGGCCTCACTACAATGGTGTGATACATGCGTTTCGTGCAATAGTGCAGTCTGACGGTTGGAAGGGGTTGTACCGGGGTGTAACCCCAAATGTCACAGGAGCAGGACTGTCTTGGGGGTTCTATTTCTTCTTGTGAGTAGTTGTCACAAATTTGAACACCAATTTGAATAATGAAGACGCACAATTTATTGCCTGGCATAGTTTGCTGTATCCCATCACAACGGGAAAACATTTCGAATTAACAATAATTGTTTGAAACACTTTTTACAATTGCTTCTTTGATTGTCTAGCACCAGGTGTATTGTGTTTTATTTTCTAATCCTGTCTTGCCATTAACTGCAGTATAGGGGTAGGCTAAGCTGACATCAAGGCTCAATCTGTTGCCTTAGTTTCGTCATACCTGTGTTTGATGCATTGGTGTTTAAGTCACCTGGGCCCTGAAATGGGCTGGTGTCTGTGGGGGAGGCTGATTGAGATATTTTCCTCCCGACCAGATACTGAAGTACCATGTCTATGGAGACTTGCCAAGCTCTTCTTCCCCTCTCCAAGCCCAGGTACCACCAGGTGTGCAATGCCAGTAGTTGAGTTGTACATCTGCAGAAAGGTATGGTGATACTTGGAACATTATCCAGTTTGGAGACCCAATACGATGGATAGATGCTCCAAGCCTTGGCCAGTGACCTGGTCTTGAGACATCTGGCTTATTTGTTTAGGTACCCTTGAAGTTGCCTATTATCTTCTTAGGTCTTCCTCTGGCTCTATTGAGATCTCTTTTGTTTGTATGCTCTTATCTATAGTTGATCAGGTTTCATTTTCATAAGATATCCAGTCACATGATTGATTTTACCTTTTGATGTTGTTTGTCATATTTCTGTTGTTGTTTTGCTTTCCGTCTCTTCTGGGAACCCCAGCAGCTTTTCTGAACCATGTCATCTCATTTGTGACAAGTTTTCTAATGATGGATTGTTCATAGGAACCAATTTTGACACCGATAACTTAGTTTGGGAAAATACTGGTTATCATCATTTGATTTCCTTCATAATCTTTGGGTGTTGGATACATTATCAATTGATCTGAAATATTGAGATCATAAGTGGATGTTTTAAGTGACTATCTCAAATAGTTTTGCCATTATGTCTGAATAAGACACAATGTTTCTTTTAATGAAGTGAGTTTAACTCACATACTGAGGTAACACCCTCAACAGTTTATTTTAACAATTGATTTTTGTCTGATCCTTACTCCCTTTCTTCAACTATCATATCCCCCTTTCTATTTGCTGACTCTGCTCTCATACCTCCACCTCTTTGTGGCTATACCACAAGTGCACACATTTTTCTACTCTCTCTCTGCCCTTCTCTTCTCTTTCATTCAATCAGTCAATCAGGTGCAGTCTCCACAGTGAAGGTTGGCTGCAATGGATTTCCAACACTGTATGTCTCTCGCCCTGACTACATTCTGTCAGATTGATGTTCGTCCATTTCTTGATGTTATCTTCCCACTTGTATCTTTGACTACCTCTTGCTCGCTTGCCCTCCAGTATGGTTTTTATAAATGTTATGTCATTTAACTTGGCCGAAAAATTTCACTTGCTTCTTTTTTTAAATTTCTTTCATCATCTCTATTTTCATTCCCAGTTTTTTTTAGAACCTCTGTATTTGATTATTTTTGTTTCCTTGAAATGTGAAATATTTGTCTGTATATCCACATCTCCAGGGCCTCTATTCGACTTTCTAGTTGCTTGTTCAATGTCCAGGCTTCCACGCCGTAGAGTAGTGTGAGTATACGTACCATTTGACAATTCTCATTTTTAATGCATCGTAATATCTCTAGATATTAATACTTATTTCATGTTGTCAAAAGCATTTTTGGCCATTCCTATTCTCTTTTTGATTTCTATTTCATTCCTACTGTTATTACATGTCCAAGATAGGAGAAACTTGTTACTTATTCTAGTATCTCCCCGTTTACTGTGATGTTCATTGATGACCATTCCATTCCACTGCTAATTATCATAGTTTTTGTTTTTTGGATGTTATCTAAGCCACATTCTGTACTATGCCTGTTTACTTGTTTTGGGGAGTCTTCCAGAGGATTCCCCATTCAACCAACCAACCAACCATATGGCTGAATCAACCCTAGGGCCTTGTGCTCACAACAACATTAGGTCACTGATTTCATGCATCTTTCAACTGGTTATAATAAAGCTCAATGACTGTTCCATTACACATGTACAAGAATAAACCAATAGAACAGACAGTGGAAAGGGTCTGTAACACAAACACAAATGACATAAGTACACTGCAGCTAAAACATCTTCATCAGCAAATGGATACTTCTTCTTCTTCTTCTTCGTTCATCCGGAGTTTTTTTTTCGGATGTGATTGCGTTGTGCCTGTTTACAGCAAAGCTGCGTTCTTGCGCCGTTAGGCAGACACATCCGACTTCTGCGGGCATTTGTTGACCGGGTTAACCTTCCCGGGGAAATGGATACTAAAAGTTTAAAAGTGAAACGATTGACTTCAGGGACCGCGTTTTACCTTATATGGCTTGGTCCCTTTCCGCAGAGCGGGCTGTTGAAAAACAATAGCATTAAAAAAACTAATAAAATGGTACTTAATTAGAATAAGTAGGTCCTCATGTTTCTGATGCATACAGGTTGTCTGAACCCTGAAAAGCGCTTGCTTATTTTGGAGGGTGGTTGGTGCACAGACATTCTGCCTCCAAAATGTACCACCTCCCTGGAGACTTGCAGAGCTTGTCTTCCCCGCTCCGTGCTCAGAAACCAGTGGACATCTGCAGAGATGTCACCAGGGCATGTTTCAGCACAGCATATAGGGAGTCCCTGGGGTCAGGCCCAGGTTGGTCATGTTTGAAGTGTTCCATTGTCAGCAGACTTCAAGCCAATGTCCAGAGGTAGGGTCAACTTATTAAAATAGATACAAGAACTTCTGGGAGACCTGGTTATGAACATGACGCAGGCGACATCAAGTGCTCATTTAGTGAAGAAAATGTGGGTCTACCACATCTCTAATATGCCCTGATAACAATTCAGTGAGGCTAATGTGTAAATGTAGTTATTTATGTTTAGGTTTTAATTTATTAAATTATGAAATACTTTCCTGCAGTATGATTATTTGCATTCTGCAAAACGGAGCTGAAATAATAAAAAATACTGCTTTGATGATAATTATTGATACTTGTAACAACTAGATTTTGTATTTCCCATCAATCTGTTTCTAGTTACAACACAACGAAAACATGGATGCAGGGAGGCGACACAACAAAGAACCTTGGCCCTGGCAGGCACATGATGATTGCTAGTGTAGCAGGTGAATTGTTGTTGTCTTCTTATTGCTGCTCTTCTACCTAGCTTGTAGGGGAACATTCTTTCTTGACTAAAGGAAAGGGAGGGGTGTGTGCTTGTGCTCAAAGGACATGACTTAAGTCTGACACATTTTTGTATTAGAACTGTGCAAGTGTCAAACAATTTTGGCATATGCTGGGTCATCTTGCTTATAGTGCTGACATTTTTACTTTTCAGGATATACACTTGTGTGATTATGGCATTCTGGGGATGGCAGTTTTTATTAAAGTGACTTCTAGGACAGGCCATCTTTGCTCGCGAGTGCATGGCGGCGCAAGAAGTTTACATGTTCTTTTGGAATTGTAATGCGCTGCAACTTAGGTTGCTAAAATCCAGCCTGGGGTTACTCTTTGTTTTCGTGAATGCCTATACCTGTAGTGTGGAAGTGAATGGTTCGAAAGATGAGTTATATGAGATGGTTTTTGATTCGGAGAACTGAGCAGGCATGGGAATGCCTCATGTGCAGTGCCGTCATTCATCATAACATTAACAGTGACGGTTTAACCATGATGGCAAGCCACTCAAGGGACAGTGTTACTGATTTCTTTGGGGCGATTTGGGATATCATAGCTTTGACCACTACCTCTGTAGTATAATGGTTTTGAAAGACAAACCAGAATACACAGGCCAAAAATTCCCTCCTTCAATTACAACAAAACAGGTAGGGATATTGTGAAAAAAAATTAGGCGAAGTAAACGCAAGATGCATAGCAGTAGAAGGAAGAGTTTGGAACGAGAACATGAGGTAACAAATGACTACCTCTTGCACAAAGGCAGAAAGGCACAGACTGCACAGCCTAAACTTCTGTTTTCAGACCATCACGAAGGAAGCTAAAACTGTTCAGTAGTAGGAATTCTGTGTGAAAGTGGCAACCAAGAAGTCCCTGAAGTTGTTCTAGCACAGTGGTTCTCAACCCTTTTTGGCCCGTGCCCCCCTTCACCATATTTTCAGAACGTCATTCCCCCCTTTCGTATTTCCTACCTAAAAAATCCCGCCCCGCCCCTACACAGTATACGTAATAATGGAAGCTAAATTTAATAGCACATACTAAAACAAGTCTAGATACGTCCACATACAACGATGATTTGTGGTCTACTTACTTATAAAATGAATTTTAGAAGGGTGTGGCGTACAGAACCGTACAGTATGAAAGGGAAAACAATATCAAGTAATCGGTTCTTGTATTAACGCGATCTTGAAATAATCTTAATTCCCCCCTGGAAACCCTAAAATTCCCCCCTAGGGGGGAATTCCCCACCGGTTTAGAACCACTGTTCTAGCAGGTCATAAAACTATGAACAGTCTAGCGCCAAAAAAATAGAGGTATCAGTAACTTCCAGAATGTGATCTCACCTGGAAGAGGACAGATGAGGATCAAGGTACAGCTGTGCTCACAAATTAAAGTGGTGAAAAGGACCCTTTTCCATGCTCTGAGGATAATGGGTATATGGTTGAGCCACATATTGTTTAGAGGAACTGGTAATTGGTGGGTGAAGTGATTCAATTTCTCGCCAGCTATCTTTACTTCCTGGAACTGTTCCTGGTGCACATTTTAAGGTGGGTCAACTGTGGAGCCCAGATACATTAAAAATCCCCGTCTTGGTGGGGATTCAAACAAATTATTACCCGACTGGCAGACAAGCATGCTAGCCAATGTGCTACTGCCGTTCACAAATTACTACCTCCGGCAAATTGGTCATAAGGACTTGATAGATTATGGTGAAGTTTAAAAAAAAACAATGTTAGATTTTACAAGGACCAGGAAATTCATGAAAAATCATATCACACTTGTTGTCATTTGGATTATGTTTAAGTGATCAAAAGATTTTGCACCAGGACCTGACAGCATTAGATATGAGGATATACGCAGGCTGATGGACAGGGAGGTGTATGATCTAGTTAATGTTTTTAACAACAGCATCAGGCGTGGCATGATCAAGGAGGTCTGTTTGCATGGCTGCCTATTACCACTTCAGAAGCCTGGTAAAGACCATACCAAGTTGCAAAGGTATTGAGTATTAGCTGTGCAGAACACGGATGGCAAACTGCCTGAAAGCGTAGTTGTTAAGGAGGTAATGTATCGTATTGAACGGTTTCATCCATATCCAGCAGACCATAGCTAGATACCATCCACTCAGGGAGACCTTGTACTCTGCAGGGGTCTTCACCTGTGGTTTCTTTAAAGGTTTCTGTTCATATAAAGCAGACCATAGCTGGATACCATCCACACAGGGAGACCTTGTACTCTGCAGGGGTCTTCACCTGTGGTTTCTGTTCATATAAAGCAGACCATAGCTGGATACCATCCACACAGGGAGACCTTGTACTCTGCAGGGGTCTTCACCTGTGGTTTCTTTAAAGGTTTCTGTTCATATAAAGCAGACCATAGCTGGATACCATCCACACAGGGAGACCTTGTACTCTGCAGGGGTCTTCACCTGTGGTTTCTTTAAAGGTTTCTGTTCATATAAAGCAGACCATAGCTAGATACTATCCACTCAGGGACCTTGTACTCTGCAGGGGTCTTCACCTGTGTTTTCTTTAAAGGTTTCTGTTCATATAAAGCAGACCATAGCTGGATATTATCCACTCAGGAGACCTTGTACTCTGCAGGGTCTTCACCTGTGGTTTCTTTACAGGTTTCTGTTCATATAAAGCAGACCATAGCTAGATACTATCCACTCAGGGAGACCTTGTACTCTGCAGGGGTCTTCACCTGTGGTTTCTTTAAAGGTTTCTGTTCATATAAAGCAGACCATAGCTGGATACTATCCACACAGGGAGACCTTGTACTCTGCAGGGGTCTTCACCTGTGGTTTCTTTACAGGTTTCTGTTCATATAAAGCAGACCATAGCTAGATACTATCCACTCAGGGAGACCTTGTACTCTGCAGGGGTCTTCACCTGTGGTTTCTTTAAAGTTTCTGTTCATATAAAGCAGACCATAGCTGGATACTATCCACACAGGGAGACCTTGTACTCTGCAGGGGTCTTCACCTGTGGTTTCTTTACAGGTTTCTGTTCATATAAAGCAGACCATAGCTAGATACTATCCACTCAGGGAGACCTTGTACTCTGCAGGGGTCTTCACCTGTGGTTTCTTTAAAGGTTTCTGTTCATATAAAGCAGACCATAGCTGAATACTATCCACACAGGGAGACCTTGTACTCTGCAGGGGTCTTCACCTGTGGTTTCTTTAAAGGTTTCTGTTCATATAAAGCAGACCATAGCTGGATACTATCCACACAGGGAGACCTTGTACTCTGCAGGGGTCTTCACCTGTGGTTTCTTTAAAGGTGTCTGTTCATATAAAGCAGACCATAGCTAGATACTATCCACTCAGGGAGACCTTGTACTCTGCAGGGGTCTTCACCTGTGGTTTCTTTAAAGGTTTCTGTTCATATAAAGCAGACCATAGCTGGATACTATCCACACAGGGAGACCTTGTACTCTGCAGGGGTCTTCACCTGTGGTTTCTTTAAAGGTTTCTGTTCATATAAAGCAGACCATAGCTAGATACTATCCACTCAGGGAGACCTTGTACTCTGCAGGGGTCTTCACCTGTGGTTTCTTTAAAGGTTTCTGTTCATATAAAGCAGACCATAGCTGGATACTATCCACACAGGGAGACCTTGTACTCTGCAGGGGTCTTCACCTGTGGTTTCTTTTTAAAGGTTTCTGTTCATATAAAGCAGACCATAGCTGGATACTATCCACTCAGGGAGACCTTGTACTCTGCAGGGGTCTTCACCTGTGGTTTCTTTAAAGGTTTCTGTTCATATAAAGCAGACCATAGCTGGATACTATCCACTCAGGGAGACCTTGTACTCTGCAGGGGTCTTCACCTGTGGTTTCTTTACAGGTTTCTGTTCATATAAAGCAGACCATAGCTGGATACTATCCACTCAGGGAGACCTTGTACTCTGCAGGGGTCTTCACCTGTGGTTTCTTTACAGGTTTCTGTTCATATAAAGCAGACCATAGCTGGATACTATCCACTCAGGGAGACCTTGTACTCTGCAGGGGTCTTCACCTGTGGTTTCTTTAAAGGTTTCTGTTCATATAAAGCAGACCATAGCTGGATACCATCCATTCAGGGAGACCTTGTACTCTGCAGGGGTCTTCACCTGTGGTTTCTTTACAGGTTTCTGTTCATATAAAGCAGACCATAGCTGGATACCATCAACTCAGGGAGACCTTGTACTCTGCAGGGGTCTTCACCTGTGGTTTCTTTAAAGGTTTCTGTTCATATAAAGAAGCAAGTGCTGTGGGTGCAGACTTTGAGGGTGCTTGCAGCAACCTCTCTTTGAACTTCTTCATGGCTTGGCTTTTAGAACTTGAATTATGTCCCTTCCTAGTTAACTGAATTTCTTCCTCCCGTTTTCAAAGAAGTTAAGTTGTAAGTTGCCCACATCTTGGGCATATGTTTCTAGCCCCATATTTGTATAATCATAATATTCTTCAAAGAAGAGTTGTGTTTTAGTCAACATCAAGCCCTGGCCTTCCATGGGGATCACCTTGCCTCCAGTTCTGTTCAACATGTACACAGCTTTATCTGGTAGACAGATCACAGCCAGTGGTTGGACTTTGTCATGTAATGATGATGTGCTGGTACACCACAGGGAATACATTGAGAGTGGATTGCATAGAAGTTACGGGATGACCATGACTGCATTGGCAGCTGGTGTAGTGGATCAGGGACACTGGTCTGAAGGCTGTGTTGACATGGTTCTCTTTGAACAACCAGATCATCCACACACCAATAGTGTCTGTCAGTTTATTTGGAGTTTCAAAAGAAAAATTTCACACACTGAAATGTATAGGTGTCATTTTCTTCATGAGCCTGCATTTCACTTTTAAAGCCGGTTAATGTCTCATAATGATGAGGCTGATGGCTTGTACTCACTGCGAGCAACTCCTATTTCTTTTTTTTTTTTTTTTTTTTTACCAAAGGCTAGTCCTCCTTTTTGTAAGAGATTACACATTGGCAATTACAATGCTCATCAGGACACAGCTTTACAGACTAAAATAAATCCAAAGTGAGGACATGAGAACCATTCTTGAACATATAAGATGATGCATGGTTATATCAGCAGTGTGATTCCTGTTGGACACACCTCTAATCAGGTTTAGGCAGCGGATGTATCAAGTCTATGCATTCCTCCACATCAGCACTATTGACGGACATCTGTAGTGTGAGGGGTTACAGAAGAATAAAGGAAACTTCTAAGGGAAAAGTCATGGTTTGGTTCCAGCCGAGAATGTTGTATAACAGTGCTTTGGAGGACATAACCGTGGGTGAAGAATTACAGATTATATGTGGACTTCCAGCCATCATTCTGTGTCATTATTACACTTCTCTGTCTATCAAAGAAAGTCTTGTGGCTGTTGTTTCAGAGGTGCACATATTGATCAGTGAAAATTCCACAGGGCAACCCTACAAAAGACCAGTTGTGCTGTATGGCTCTGAAACCTGGAGTACAACGATAGGAGACGAAGCCTTGTTACAAACCTTTGAGAACAAAATTTTAAGACGCATCTTTGGACCCATTAGGGATACACAAAGTGGAGAGTGGAAAAGAAGAAGTAACAAAGACATTTATGATTTGTTTAAGTCCCCGCTAATCACTGGTATCATGAAGGCTAATAGACTGCAATGGCTGGGGCATATAGAAAGAATGGAAGATAATAGGGAAACAAAACTCGCTTACACTCAGGAAATAAATGACCGTAGACCCCGAGGTAGACCAAGAAGGCGGTGGAGAGATAATATACATACAGACCTACAAGCACTTGGAATCAACGACTGGCAAGAGAAGGTCCACCAGAGAGACGAATGGAGACAGATTGTATTTGCAGCAAAGAACCTCAATGGCTCGGAATGCTGAAGAAGAAGAAGAGAACCCTACAAAAGAAATTGTGTGGCATTAGTGAAGATCTATCACACCAACCTATTCATAGACCATACCAGAATAGATGCATAGCAAACATTGATTGCCGAAGAAGAGCATTTCTATTTTTAATTTTAAAAAATATAATCAATTGTTTTTGTGAATTAACATTATTTATTTATTTACATCAGGGCTGGCCACTTTGACTTTAACAAACCCTATATGGGTGTCAAAGACACGTATGTGCTTACATTATGGGAATCCTGGCAATGTACGGTTTGTGGGAATGTGGGAGACTTTGATCAGCGTCTATCAGAATGAAGGAATTCGAGGATTGTATCGGGTAAGTTGCAGGCACTGTAATCTAGCATAACATTGAAGGCATGCAGAGAATGTAGTTAAGAAACATAACTCAGAAATGAATGCAGTGATATTAACTGAATAATTGATAAGAGAACAGTATTGTTTCAGTCTTGCTGGAAGAAAAGAAAATATAGACAGAAAAACGTCTTCAACTGTTGATGTGCACTTACATTTGTAATTTCGTTTTTATATTTACATCTGTCTGTCTTTCTGTTTACTTGCTTGCCTTTCTGTCTACCTTCTTGCCTGCCATTTGTCTGGCTATCTGCCTACCTGTCTGTCTGTCTGCCTTGCCTTTTGTCTGTCTGTCTGTCTTGCCTTTTGTCTGTCTGTCTACCTGTATGCCTGCCTGTCTATCTGCCTGCCTGCCTGCCTACCTGTCTGTCTTTCTGCCTGCCTGTCTGTCGGGCCGTCCAACCTGCCTTTAGTCTGTCTGTCTGTTTACCTGTCTTTCTTTCTTTCTGTTTGTCAAGATGTATGTTTCTGTAACTCCGAGTGTCTTATCTATTTGTATGAGTGAATGGCATACACATTAAAATACTCTTCATTTCACATGACAGTTCTCTGTTTCCTTGGTGATAGAAAATGTTAGGAGCATACAATACTGTCTTCACCAGTCATGTACCGCTGATGTTTCTGTTATACAGGGTTTCTTACCTGGAGTGTTTGGAATTTCCATGGTGCTCTCCAGTTTATGGCGTACGAAGAGTTGAAGACGTTATACAGCAAGCACAGAAACCAACCATTGGATACTCGACTGGTCAGTTTACAATAGTTTCCCTCTGTTGTCATTGTCTCTGTGATTATGCTGTAGCTCACTGATACTCAACCCATTGAGGTATGCTTCCAAACTTCCCTTCCTTTTCAAGGAAGAGACTATTTTGTTGTTGTAAATGAGAGTAAAAGACTGTTTTGTTGTTGTAAATGAGAGGAAATGACAAAGTCTCAGAGAGGTATCACCTGAAACATCTGCACGTCAGTTTTCCTACATGCCTACCAGAGAGTTCCCATACTGAGTACTCACGTAGCACTTTACGAGAACTAAAATGGGGTTTTAAAAGGCAAGCGGGTTGACTTCATTGCACCAGGTTTTACTCCACATGTCTCGGTCTCTTTCCACAGGATGGTCTGCCAAAAGTGCTGCATAAAGCACAGTCTGTAGCTCCAGCGATAACCCCCAGGAGTCTCTGAGAAAATTGCACCCGTGAATCGAACAACGTAGTCTGGAAACAAACCCACTGCCTTTGGAACCAGAGGCAGGTGGCGTAACCAGTTACTTATTCAGTTGAAAGTCCGTGCTTCAGCTGGCCTCCCTAATTGTGTTCACATCGCTTCAATTTTCTGACCCTTTGATATAGTGGCAGTACCAGCTATTCTATCCACGCTTTCATTGCCCACAACACCTGTATGTCCTGGCATGAACATCAATGACATTTTGCAAATTGTAGACCTCTGCAGGGATTCAGTCCAGTGCCCGTACATCAAACCTACCTCATCTTGCTGAGTTGAGTTGAGTCAAGAACCGACATCACTTCACTCAGGGCATTCCCATAAGTGCTCAGTCCTTATCTTCAACAGCCAGCAAAGAGTCCCAATACTAATGGTGCATTTGCAATCTGGTTATATGTTGGTCTTGCTTTACCTCTGAGTGACGACTGTCGACCACATCCTCTGGCCATCCCTTGCTGCTGCATTATCTCTAGAGCATGATAGTTGTCTTATTCTGCATTATTTACAGAGCTCCCAGAGGGCCTTCAGTACTATCTGCATATCATGCATCAAATCACACCTTAATGATGTGGCACCAGCCTAGTCTGTCTGCCTGTTCATTTCCAACCACACCAGAGTGTCCTGGAGAAACAATCCAGCGAATGTTCACAACCCATGACCTCTGAACCGATGCAAACCATTCTGCATGAAGCATGCCAGTCGTCATGTTTGTCAGCATGCTTTGTGAATCAGTCACAGTCATGACATGTGTATATAGTTTGTTCTCCAACCAACAGACCGCCTCCACCTCCATTCAAGGACTTGAGGTTAGGTGTCATATGCCAAGCTCTCCTTTAATAAACACTGGCCATTTACTTTTGCTATGAATACCCAGGCACTTTTTTTGCCTCTTAACATAGAACCATTGGTATAGATAATCACATCGCCAAGGGAGAGTAGTCATGAAATAACTGCTGAATGTCAGCTTTCGTACCGCCTGCTGGCCACTCCCTACACTCAAGGCTGAATGTGATTATAACCCCACACTGAATTTCAATTTGTCATTCTGACCCACTCCTTTCCTCTGCCAGTCTTCTCAAGTATGAACACTTCTCTGATGGTATCTTCTGCCTGAGCCACCCATGGTCTTCCTCTTAGCAACCTGTGGCCCTTGACTGCATCCAAGGAATCCTGCAGGAGGTGTTCCTTGTCCGCAGCTACATTGAGGTATGACCTTGCCTGCAACACTTTGTGTCTGTCTGCAATGCCTGGATTTATCGCATACACACTATTGGGGTCTCCCATGTACACCCCAGAATCACCCTCATGGCTTCATTCTGTATGCGCTCTAGTTTCACTAGCTGACTCTTTGAGGCAGTGAGCATTCCCATTCCATACACTACCACTGAAATGATCAAGTGATGAAAAAATGTGACTATCATTTTCTGCCCCATGTCCCTTGCTGCCATACTCTTCAGTGCATTGAGTCCCTTGTGACACTTTGTAACCACCACTTCAACATTATCCCTAAAGAACAGGCTTCTATCAAAAGTGATTCCCAGGTACTTCAATCTGCTTTCTCTATTCACATTTCTACCATTTATTGTGTGACTTGGGAGGTCAACTTTAACAATCCTATTGTCCAGAGAGCACCACAATACAGATACCTTTTCTGGGTTAATGACAGCATTCATCTGCATACACCAATACATTGCTTGCAGTTCCTGAGCTGTTTGATTTATGTCCCTTCCTTGCCTGTATGTGAGAACATCTGCTGTATCATGCTTAAGGAATCACTGACTTGTATGCAGGTACAGGTGTAGTTTTGTGACTCAAGCTAACGAAATGCCATTGATTCTGCCAGTACTTCCATTGTCATACTGCTTGTGGTCGTAGTGAAAAGTGCTAACTTAGTGTCCCCACAGTTGCTACCCTTGAAACCAGAGTACCAGCTCCTCCATGACCCCATCTCCTCCATGATCCCATCTCCTCCATGATCTCATCTCCTCCATAACTCCATCTCCTCCATGACCCCATCTCCTCCATGACCCCATCTCCTCCATGACCCCATCTCCTCATGACCCCATCTCCTCATGACCCCATCTCCTCCATGACCCCATCTCCTCCATGACCCCCATCTCCTCCATGACCCCATCTCCTCCATGACCCCATCTCCTCCATGACCCCATCTCCTCCATGATCCCATCTCCTCCATGATCCCATCTCCTCCACGATCCCATCTCCTCCACGATCCCATCTCCTCCACGATCCCATCTCCTCCATGACCCCATCTCCTCCATGACCCTATCTCCTCCATGACCCCATCTCCTCCAGGATCCCAGCTCCTCCATGATCCCATCTCCATGATCCCATCTCCTCCATGATCCCATCTCCTCCATGATCCCATCTCCTCCATGATCCCATCTCCTCCATGATCCCATACTCTAGCATGACCTGAGAGTACACTTCAGGTCTTGAGTCTGTATAACTTAACCAATCATACCATAACCGAGGTATACAGTAATAGTTAAAGACAAGGACAGCCCCACTGTATGGAGCCTGATATAATCCACTGGCTTGTATTATTTGGCCTGGGACAGAACATGCCTTGATCTGATTAAAAGCAGACCCCTCCTCCCCCTACCACACGCACGTGCGTGTGCGCGCGCACTCACACAGAGAGAGAGAGATATTTGTGTGTGGATTAGCTTTCCTTGTTAACATGACCCTCGCCAACAGGTGAACCCATTCTGACGTCAGAGTTAGATAGGTTAGTAGAGTTGAGTCAAGAACTGTCATCACAGCACTTGGGATATTCGCATACGTGCTCTGTCCTCATCTTCAACAGCCAGCAAAGAGTTACAATAGAATATTGGCCAGATCCTCTAGTCACTCCCTGCAGCACCATTCTCTCCAAGAAATCGTGATCTGTTATAGATAGGTTAGTATTACTGGGCAATAATCAGTCACTGGTAGAAATAAAAAAAACGAGCAGCTTCTGCTCTGTATGCAGGGATGCCAATTGTGTGCACTGCATGTGTGTATAATGTGATCAAAACCCACCTCAACTGTAGCTGAACCCAGACAGCTGTATAGTAAACCATTGCCCTGTCCACTGTTAAATTATTTATCATTCATTGCTTGTCTTTTGTATGTCTTCCAGAGTTTCCTAGAATATCTCAATATTGCAGATATTTCCACAATATTTGCTACAGCTATTTAACGCTGATCATCTACTCACAGTTTTGTCTTTTAGTTCTCTGAAATACCTCATGTTTAGTTCAGTATAAAATGTGTGCCCAGAAAACATTTAAGATTGATTAACTTCTCAGTGTTTGTCTGTTAATTCCATGGAATAATAAACACGCTCACTTCTGTATAAAATTTGTATGCAGGAACACATTTAAACTGTGTTATTTGTGTTGTTTTGTCTGCAGAGTTCTCTTCAGTGTTTGTCTGTAGTTCCATGAAATACCTGACATGTTCAGTTCCATATAAGATATGTACCCATCAAACATTTAAAATGTATTATTCCTGTTCTGTTTTGTCTTGTAGAGTTCCCTGGAATACCTCACTTTTGCAGCTCTGTCCAAGATGTTTGCTGCAGCAACCACATACCCATATCAAGTGGTGAGGTCAAGGTTACAGGATCAACATCGCAACTACACCGGTGTTATCGACGTTCTCAAGCAGATCTGGGCGTAAGTGTCACCTTTTTATCTCAGTTATACAAAATGGTATTTATATTTTGCTTCAGCGTGCGACTATTTCATTTATCTGCTGCATAATCATTTACAGGGTTAAAGAGGGTTTACAAATTTCATTGCACCAGGTTTTAACGACATTGTCTTTATAAAATCATTATTGATGTGTTGTTGGTTTCCTGAAGATGGATACATGGTTCAGTGCATGCATGCCTGAACCAATATCCGGCATATGCCAGAAAAAACATTTAAAAAGTGTAGATTACCTTAAGAAACCTTACCTTGGAAGACCCTTGAAAAAAGTTGATAAGTTTGGCTACAATGGCTGCTAATAAAACTATTGTGTTTTGTGAATAATTGATCTTTATTAATCCTGGCATTTATACAAATCTCTGATTATTCTGTGTGAGTGAGTCATACATAATCATTTAGAGAACATGAAAAACCCCAGGCTCAGATGTGTGTGATGTTATCGATCAGAAGTCTAGGGGTTGATTGTGTTGTGATGCTTAGAGACTTTCTAATTAGATCTTTAACCCTTTACAGGGCACAGCGGCCATTTCCGGCCGATGTCATAAAACGCGCATAGCAGCCATTTACGTCCGATACTATTATGCATTGTAAAAATGCGATCTCTCTGCTTTCTGACACTTCCGACGGCTACTTTCGCTTTCACCGACAGCTTGACAACGTGGCCGCCATTTGTAAATGCAATAGTATGAATTTGAACGGACTTTTACGGACTTTTTTTGATAGTTTTCGGGATTTTTACGCTGTTTTTCAAAATGGATTTCAGCAATTCTTCAAGTGATAGCCGAGATTTCGCTAGGTTCAATTTAAATTACATTAAAGGGCACGAAGTTGACTATTAATCAGAGCTAGATATCAGTGCAAAGCGTTACTTTGCATTAGCAGTCTGAGTCGGACTTTAAAGAAAGTGATTATGATTCTGAAAATGTGTTTGTAAATTGCCGTATAGATGACGGAAAATCACAAACAACATGCCGTATTTCATAAATATTTGTGTTCATATATGGATTACCGACAACAATCACGTGAGTAACATATTCTGCATGCTTTTCCCTTCATTGTGTTGTTTATTTAACTAAAATCGGTTGACTAACACCTTATTTATGATGTTTTTACTAACACGACCCGAAATTTTACCGAACCTGAAAAAATCTTGCCTGTTCAGGGCTACAAAACGGACAAGCGTCTGCCCTGTAAAGGGTTACGGCTTGGTGGGCCCCAGGGCTGTACTGGTCAAGGAAAAACAGTTCTTCCACTGGGGATCAAACCTCAGACTTCTGTTGGCAGGCATGTGCACTAACCACCAGGATACAACAGTCTCAGGAAGGCATTAAATATCCTTTATAAGATATGTACTGAGTTAAATGCATGTTGCTGAGACTGTACATCAAATGTCTGTTGAATTTTATGCATGCTGGTAGTTCTTGCTGTATACTGGTTGTCTACATATTAATGCTAACCTGTTGTATGTCCCTCTTTCCTGTCACTTCACTCTCCTACCCGAAAACAGATTTTGTTTAATGATAAGCTGACCTGGCAGAAATTAATCATGTTAAATCTGAACAACGTAACACTTATTATACCGGGTGTTTGTAAAGTCTCACTACACTTTGTATGTAGAACAAATGTGAAATATAAAGTAAATAATGTCATTAAAAAATGTGCGCCACAGTCCTTCATGAAGCAATATGCAGCGAATGGCTGTCGTCTGCTGGAGTAATTCTTTGCACTCCACACAGAATGGTGTTATCAAGGAAGAAAGAATGTTTTTTCATATGTGTTCTACATACAAAGAGACTTGTTTGTGAGACTTTACAAACACCTGGTATATAAGGTTAAAAACAAAAAAAGTCAACACCTGTTTCCCACGCCTTGATATGCACCATGTACATGGAGCCGGCTCCATATGTTTATAGGTCAGTCATCACTGGACGGTGGCTAGTATCACGCTGACTGCCAGTACATTCTAGAATTGCGGGAGTCTCCATGGTGAAGTAGTGACGAAGTGCATTTTAGAATATTCCCTGGTCCCCATGTAGTCTGGGTTGATCAGAGAGCCAGGTCCATGACGCTCCTGGCACTCTGATCCACTCTTCTCCACGCCTAATGTTCTCAAGGGGGCACACCTGTCTGATCGTATCCTCCGCCTGAGCCATCCATGATTTCCCTCTTATCAGTCGCTGACCCTTAACTGCGTCCAGCGCCTCATGCAGTGGGTGGTCTATGTCTGCAGCTACTCTGAGGTCTGCCTTCGCCTGCATCACCTTGAGCCTACCAGCAACAGTCGGCAGACCAAGGATGTAACACATACACACTACTGGGGTGTCTCTAGTGCATCCCAGAATGACCCGCATAGCTTCGTTCTAACTTCACCAGCTGACTCTCTGAGACAGTGAGCAGACCTAATCCATAATCAATTAGTAATTGAATTTTAAATATTGAGCACAACCCACTACTGGCAACGCCGATCGCATTCTGGTATGAACCTAAGGCCTATCCACGTCAATATGGAAGCACTATACTCGAGCTTCGCCCTCACTTGAGCTCGTCAGTAGTGCATATCCCTGACCGGATCCGGAAACAGTCCCGGATCACGCGTGTGAAGCGGGTGTGTAACCACGCGGCACACACTGGACACACCAAATTATCACAACAGAACATCACAACGCTACCCATCGTAGGCTATGCTCAAGACTGCCCAATCGCCGCGACCGACGTCCGTCAATCGACGTAGACCCGAACGATCAGGACTTCTCACTGGCAAGGAACACCAGGCCTCCTAAATCCAGTGAGCAATAATCAATTGATTATGTGGTTGTTTCGGGATTTGAAATTTAAATATTGAGCACAACCCACTACTGGCAACGCCGATCGCATTCTGGTGTGAACCTAAGGCCTATCCACGTCAATATGGAAGCACTATACTCGAGTTTCGCCCTCACTTGAGCTCGTCAGTAGTGCATATCCCTGACCGGATCCGGAAACAGTCCCGGATCACGCGTGTGAAGCGGGTGTGTAACCACGCGGCACACACTGGACACACCAAATTATCACAACAGAACATCACAACGCTACCCATCGTAGGCTATGCTCAAGATTGCCCAATCGCCGCGACCGACGTCCGTCAATCGATGGGACCCGAACGATCAGGACTTCTCACTGGCAAGGAACACCAGGCCTCCTAAATCCAGTGAGCAATAATCAATTGATTATGTGGTTGTTTCGGGATTTGAAATTTAAATATTGAGCACAACCCACTACTGGCAACGCCGATCGCATTCTGGTATGAACCTAAGGCCTATCCACGTCAATATGGAAGCACTATACTCGAGCTTCGCCCTCACTTGAGCTCGTCAGTAGTGCATATCCCTGACCGGATCCGGAAACAGTCCCGGATCACGCATGTGAAGCGGGTGTGTAACCACGCGGCACACACTGGACACACCAAATTATCACAACAGAACATCACAACGCTACCCATCGTAGGCTATGCTCAAGATTGCCCAATCGCCGCGACCGACGTCCGTCAATCGATGGGACCCGAACGATCAGGACTTCTCACTGGCAAGGAACACCAGGCCTCCTAAATTCACACGCGTGATCCGGGACTGTTTCCGGATCCGGTCAGGGATATGCACTACAGACGAGCTCAAGTGAGGGCGAAGCTCGAGTATAGTGCTTCCATATTGACGTGGATAGGCCTTAGGTTCATACCAGAATGCGATCGGCGTTGCCAGTAGTGGGTTGTGCTCAATATTTAAATTTCAAATCCCGAAACAACCACATAATCAATTGATTATTGCTCACTGGATTTAGGAGGCCTGGTGTTCCTTGCCAGTGAGAAGTCCTGATCGTTCGGGTCCCATCGATTGACGGACGTCGGTCGCGGCGATTGGGCAATCTTGAGCATAGCCTACGATGGGTAGCGTTGTGATGTTCTGTTGTGATAATTTGGTGTGTCCAGTGTGTGCCGCGTGGTTACACACCCGCTTCACACGCGTGATCCGGGACTGTTTCCGGATCCGGTCAGGGATATGCACTACTGACGAGCTCAAGTGAGGGCGAAGCTCGAGTATAGTGCTTCCATATTGACGTGGATAGGCCTTAGGTTCATACCAGAATGCGATCGGCGTTGCCAGTAGTAGGTTGTGCTCAATATTTAAATTTCAAATCCCGAAACAACCACATAATCAAGTAATTGAATTACTGAGAGGATCAAGTGCTGGTATAGTGTGAAAAGCATTCTCTGCTCTATGTCCATTGCAGCCATAGTTTTAAGTGCATTGAGTCCCTTTTGAGTTCTTGTCACGACCGTCTCCACATGGTCCTAGAAGGATATGCTCCTGTCAAATGTGATCCCCAGATACTTCAGTTTGTTCTCTCTGCTGACATTTCTACCATCTGCTACCGTGAGAGAGCACTTAATGAATGAGTGTCTCCCCCGATGTGTCTCCACCTTGCCGTGGTGGGGGAGCTTGAGTGTCCCGTTGACCCCATGTGCTTGCCGATGGGTGAAAACTACATATCGGACAGCGTATGGGATAGGGACCAGACTAAGAGAGACACAACCTGCTGCTCTGCAGGAGACTGAGGATAGCAGTCAAAAGTTTAAATCAGGCGCATGAAGGCAGTTCTTGTTTCGGACAATACTCTAAGGCTCTCTGTCGAGGGTTTAGGCTGAACGCCTCTAAGCCACAGACCCTCGGATCTGAGAGTCGGGCCAATATCCACCTACCGAAAAATTGGAATCGAGATACTGAGCAAGCTACATGCCCAGTTCTGACACTTGTTTGAAGGCTCTCAGCTGAGGGATATTGGATTCCCGGAAGAGATGGCCTGGCCGTTTCTCACTGACTGCTGCACGAAGGTAAGGTGCTGAGCCGGCAGCACATGTAGCCTACCTCGTAAGCGAGTACAAAAAGTCAGTAAAATGCCCCAGTCGAAGGAAATGGTTACGAAAACTGTCTGTATCTAACTCATAGAGAGTGTAGATAAAAGTGGAGAAACGTCTCAATAACGCGAAATGGAACGCACGGCGAGCGAACCTATTGCGTGGTCCAAAAGCAAAAGCTTACCGAGTGGATGTCGCCCGCAGTCCTGACCGCCCCTGGAGCTCACTTGAGCGACCAGTGGCAAGCGAGATGCCCAATACATGGAAGTGAGGAACTAAAGCAGCCATGAGCAGGACGTGGCAACTCCTCGGGTGAGCTCAGTCTCGGAGCAATATGTGCCGGCTCTGCAATTATGGAAGCCTCCTTGGATAGCGAGGGACTGCCCATTGTCTGCCCCTGCCTTCCCTTGAGGGCCCACCGCGATGTCGTTGGTCGTTCTATCTTGACCAGCTGAGATGTGGGCGACATCACAACAGTCCAACGTGCCTCGAAATCAGAGGAAGGTTAACCTCATTAAAAAAATGCCCGCCAGAAGTCGGAAGTGTCGTCCTACGGGTGGCAAACTAAAAATTGACACTACGCAATTACGTCCGAGTGAAATGTCTCGTCCGAATGTCTCTCGTGCTAGGAACAGCTCTGACTACCTAGTTTCCGATTGCCGCTCTTGTTCGGAACAGCTCTGACTAGGTAGTTTTCCGAATGTCCGCCGTGCCTGGAACAGCTCTGATGGGTACAGGGACAAGCACATGTCCGAAAACTCGCTTAGTGGAAACCAACCGCAGAGCTGACTGGTTTGTGCAGGAACGGCCCAGGGCGAGCGAAACGCCCAATATATTGAAGTGAGGAATTAAAACAGCCATGAGCAGGACGTGACGATTCCCTCGGTAAACCCAGCACCAGGAGCGTTATGTGCCGGCTCTGCAATTATGGAAGCCACCCAGGATGGCGGAAAATGCTATGGACTGTCCCTGCCTTCACTTGAGGGATGACCGTGTAGTCTTCGACTGTTCCAACTTGACTAGTTGAGATGTGGACGGTACCACGAAAGTGAGAGTCTTCCAGGATTGCTAACCTGGTCAAAAATGCACGCTAAAAGTCGGATGTGTTGGCCTGAGGGTTTCGACCCGAGGGTGCCTAACCAGACACACCGCAATCACATCTGAAAAAATCACTCCGGATGAACGCAAAGAAGAGAAGAATGAGTGTGTCGCACAAATGCACTAATAATAATATCGTTTCTAGTTAATCAATCAATGGTTGTAGATACCCGTTCACTATTTCTGTGGACGTTATCAGCTGAATGAAACCATATTCTTGGTAAAATACAGTGGCGGTTTTCCTGATCTACTATGGTAGGTCAAGCGAAGTTGGTAATCATAAGCAATTAAAAAGATTATTATATATATAATGCGCTATATATATAATGCGCTATATATATAATGCGCTACTCTTCAATCTGGCTCTAGAGAAAGTTGTAAGGAAGGTAAAGGAGGAATGTGATATTGGAGGAACATCCAAGCTGCTTGGTTATGCAGATGATATAGATATTATAGGGCAAAGTGAACAAAAGACATTGGAAATATTGACTCACTTAAAGGGAAAAGCCCAACAGATGGGGCTGGTTATCAACCAAGATAAGACAGAATATATGGTAATTTCAAGAGACGGAATGGCTAGAAACTCTGGCCACATACAAATAGATGATATGACCATTAAAAGAACGGAAACATACAAATACCTGGGTACAATCTTCAACTGCTCCAACATCATAAGGGAAGAAATACAAGCTAGAATCAACTCTGGAAATAAGATATACTATGCACTACAACA
This sequence comes from Cepaea nemoralis, assembly GCA_014155875.1. Classification (NCBI taxonomy): domain Eukaryota; kingdom Metazoa; phylum Mollusca; class Gastropoda; order Stylommatophora; family Helicidae; genus Cepaea; species Cepaea nemoralis. Next base: position 115,734 of record JACEFZ010027389.1, on the reverse strand, counting down.
TCTACTAAAATCAAAGGCGCTATCTCGTAACACCAAAATCACAATATACAAAACACTGATCAGACCAGTTGTGCTGTATGGCTCTGAAACCTGGAGTACAACGAAAGGAGACGAAGCCTTGTTACAAACCTTTGAGAACAAAATTTTAAGACGCATCTTTGGACCCATTAGGGATACACAAAGTGGAGAGTGGAAAAGAAGAAGTAACAAAGACATTTATGATCTGTTTAAGTCCCCGCTAATCACTGGTATCATGAAGGCTAATAGACTACAATGGCTGGGGCATATAGAAAGAATGGAAGATAATAGGGAAACAAAACTCGCTTACACTCAGGAAATAAATGATCGTAGACCCCGAGGTAGACCAAGAAGGCGGTGGAGAGATAATACATGTACAGACCTACAAGCACTTGGAATCAACGACTGGCAAGAGAAGGTCCACCAGAGAGACGAATGGAGACGGATTGTATTTGCAGCAAAGAACCTCAATGGCTCGGAACGCTAAAGAAGAAGAATAATGCGAAATTTGACAAACAGGAAACAAATGATGCAACTGACTTTCACCCCTGAACTTATGGGGTCAAAGGTAAGGTCACGGATACTGTTTTGCGCAAGGATTAAACGGCAGACGACAAGACAACAGTCAAACAGCACATGTTTGCAATGTGTTCTCACTTTCACCCAGACTCTTAAGTTAAACTGTTGCTGTTCCTTTAAAACTACTGTTTCTTGTGGTTTTTGTTGTTCATGGGGTCCACCACACAGCAAGAAGCCGCGAAGACTAGCAGCGGGTTTTTAACTCATGTTCGTTTCGAGCACTTGGCTGCTGGAGTCACGGGTGGGGTAGTTTCGTCCCTGGCCCTGCATCCACTCGATCTCATCAAAGTCAGGTTCCAAGGTTGGTCTTTAAAACATGTACTGTACTTTCACTTGCCTGGACTTATAAATTGTGAATATTTGGGACGGTAATGTGGTGGTTTCCCGTGTATTGATTGATTGGCGATAGAAGAGATTAGAGACAGAGTGGTGAGAGGACTCAAGAGGTGAAGGAAGTCGAGATTAGAGAACACAATTGGAAGAGGCTACCTAAGGCTGAGAAGCACAAATTAAAACTCATAGGAAAGAGACAAATAGTGTTATTGGTCATATATAGGAAACAAAGGCATTGGAGAACATAGTGATGACTAGAAATATCGGCGATAGAAAAGGAAGAGACAGACTAAGTAAGGGAAAAGATGGTTTATGTTCTAAGAAGATAACATGTAAGAATATCCTAGACTAGAGTTGATCCAGAACTGTTCAGAACACCAAGGACGAGATCTGTAGTGAGACATGAACAACTATGCCTCTTGGCAGGGAACATGATATTAATGATGGACTTGAAATGAATATTGAAATGATCTGGCCGATGCTCGACGCTGAGAGGAAAGGCGAGACGGACATATAATCACATTGCTGCTGGAACTATTAGTGTTGGAACTCTTCGCTGGCTGCTGAGGATGGGGACGGAGCGCTTATGGGAATGTCCCAAATGCTGTGATGTCAGTTCCTAAATCAATCAATCAATCATTGAAATGAATCAATCTGTTCCGGTATAGCCTATTCAATTGCGTGTCTGGGATGGCTAATCATTAGCTGCAAAATGACTAATGAATGAATGTCACTAAAATTACTCTACTTCCTCGTCTTCTCCATTCTGTTGCTTTGCTTGTACATGTCAACTTAAGATACATTGGAAGAAGTTTAAGTGAGTGGCTTCATGCTTGGTGATATTCAAAGTCTCGTATATTCCAGATTCGATCCGAGGTAACAGCCTCAGTCTACATGTGGCCTTGTTGCCACCTACACTCAACAACTACCATGGGATTTTCGATGTGCACAATTTGCACACAGGATCTTCTTTTGTTTTACCCTTATCTGAGAAGGTTAGGTATTCGATCTCTTCTTTTCTGCCTTCATTTACCTCAGTGAAGTGTTGGAGAGAGATGTACAGACCTTTCATGCACTTCTTTTCTTCCTCCATTTACCTCAGTTTGTTTGGTCGACGGATCAACATCATGGCACATGGTGTAACCCATAAGTGCTCCTTTCTACTCCTAACTCAAGCCTAAGTCCAGAGAATCTCAGCTCGGTGCATGAACTCCGTAGCACCAGCGAGGATCCTGAAATACTTTGGGTAGATTTTTAACTAAAAATTTTGCCCAGGCTGCCCGTTAGACTACTCTTTTTCGATTTCCAACTGCCAAGGTACTTTTTATGTACGCAACAATACATACTGGCATCCAATCTCACTACCCAGAGACCAGGGGAAATTTTTGTTACTAGAAGTTCACATGAAAAAATCCCTGCCCTCACCACGGCTTGAACTGGGACCTCCAGCACTCAAGGCGGACACCATACCTTGAGATAACTCACCCCCTCAGTGAAGTGTTGGAGTGACATGTAAAGATCTTTTATGTGCTCATTTTAATACTATTTGTTAGTTGGTATTTGCCGGCTTCGTGGCTTAGAGGGTATGACTTTTCTCCGTAATCTCGTATACTCTCGTCGGTAACGTGATGACGGTGAGAATCAGCAGTGGTTCGAATCGCATCGGTAACTTACGGGGTATGTGAGCCGGCCGCTCAGAAAGCAATGGCAAACTACTGAGCATAATTGCCAAGAAATCAACATACAGCTGAAAGATGCTGGTGTTGACAGCGATAAGCAAAAAAAAAAAAGTTGGTATTTATTTCTCTAAGGTGGTTCTTGATATCATCACTCCATCTTTTACAATTGCTCTGTATCCATGTACCAACACAAGGTTTATCCATTATATTTCTTCTGTGTTGCTCTTTATAGCAAATGGTACCAATTCTTTTGAGGTGGTTAAACAATTTAATTTGTTTTTCTTTATTGAAGTGCCTGACTGGTTTCCCAGCCATTTGCTGAAATCGAACCCAGCTCTTCTGAACCTGAGATGAACACTGTAACCTCTCAACTATGGCTCTCTCATTTTATCCAGTTTAATTACAACAGGAGGAGATCAGCATGGCGGAGTGGATCAGAGCACTCACTTTGAAACTTCTGGTGTGCTGATGCCGAGGTAGCGGGTTCAACCGGTACATCAGTGAATAGGACTAAAATGTTGACTTTGCGTCCTTGACTTGGGGACGTAAATTACATGTACCTCAGAAGTCGGAATCACCAGAGTGGTGGATCAGCTCAGTGTTCCTGTCTCGACCATGCCATGTGGCCAAGCCATCCAGGTATTTACTTCTCGGTCTTCCCCTTGGTCTGTTCCCTTCGATCTTGCCAGTTGTCCCTAAGTTCTCCAATCCATTTCTTCTCATAACATGTCCAAAAAATGTTGACTGTCTACGTCTAATTTCTCTAATCAATTTACAATTTTCATTTGTCTCCTGTAGTACTTGGTCATTGGTTTTTCTGTCTGTCCATGGTATTCTTTGCATTTTCCTCAGAAGCCACATTTCTGCAGCCACCAGATGTTTGTCAGCTTGACTGCTCATTGTCCAATTTTCACATCCATACAAAATAACAGGCTCTATGTAGCACCTCAACACTCTTTTTCTCGTTTCAATTACTATAGATTCTACAAAATCTGAACATCATAGACAGTATCGTGTCTTGGAAACTGAAATACTTTGGCCATATGAAACGTTACAAGGGGCTTGGATATAACAGTGATAGAAGGCATGGTTTTGGGTAGAAGAGGCAGGGGTCTATCAGCACGAAGATGGACACAAAACAGTGCAAATACCTTGAGCATGAGGCCGAAGAAAAGGCCATAGCTGTGATGTGAACAATGTTTCACAATGATTCTCCTACTTGTTGATGGTGATGATGAATTATGATAACCCTGATTTGGCATTCATACTTCAAGTTATCTAAGTGATTAATTCATTGATGTGTCTTTCTCTTCAACCCTAGGTGTGTCTTTCAAAGTCACTTTCTCTTCAACCCTGGAGTGTGTCAGTACTTTACATGTCTTAATTTGTCTTGACATGATTATACAGACAGAAAAAAGTGAACAAAAACAAAATGATGGAAGCCAGAAAGTGTGATTTATATAATTTAAATAAGATAATATCAGTGTGGAAATTATAGCTGTCTTGATATATCTGAGATGTCAGTTTTCATTCTCATTGTTGTTACTAATTTGAGAGTGGCGTTAATGTATTTATTACTTAATATTACTTGGAATTCCAGTTGATGAAGGACCTGGCAACAAGGTGATTTCCCGGCCTCACTACAATGGTGTGATACATGCGTTTCGTGCAATAGTGCAGTCTGACGGTTGGAAGGGGTTGTACCGGGGTGTAACCCCAAATGTCACAGGAGCAGGACTGTCTTGGGGTTTCTATTTCTTCTTGTAAGTAGTTGTCACAAATCTTAACACTAATCTGAATAATAAAGACGCACAATTTATTGCCAGGCATATTTTGCTGTATCTCATCACAGCGGGAAAACATTTTTAATTAACAATAATTGTTTGAAACACTTTTTACAATTGCTTCTTTGATTGTCTAGCACCAGGTGTATTGTGTTTTATTTTCTAATCCTGTCTTGCCATTAACTGCAGTATAGGGGTTGGCTGAGCTGACATCAAGGCTAAATCTGTTGCCTTAGTTTCATCATACCTGTGTTTGATGCATTGGTGTTAAAGTCACCTGGGCCCTGAAATGGGCTGGTGTCTGTGGGGGAGGCTGATTGAGATATTTTCCGCCCGACCAGATACTGAAGTACCATGTCTATGGAGACTTGCCAAGCTCTTCTTCCCCTCTCCAAGCCCAGGTACCATCAGGTGTGCAATGCCAGTAGTTGAGTTGTACATCTGCAGAAAGGTATGGTGATACTTGGAACATTATCCAGTTTGGAGACCCAGTACGATGGATAGATGCTCCAAGCCTTGGCCAGTGACCTGGTCTTGAGACATCTGGCTTATTTGTTTAGGTACCCTTGAAGTTGCCTATTATCTTCTTAGGTCTTCCTCTGGCTCTATTGAGATCTCTTTTGTTTGTATGCTCTTATCTATAGTTGATCAGGTTTCATTTTCATAAGATATCCAGTCACATGATTGATTTTACCTTTTGATGTTGTTTGTCATATTTCTGTTGTTGTTTTGCTTTCCGTCTCTTCTGGGAACCCCAGCAGCTTTTCTGAACCATGTCATCTCATTTGTGACAAGTTTTCTAATGATGGATTGTTCATAGGAACCAATTTTGACACCGATAACTTAGTTTGGGAAGAAAATACTGGTTATCATCATTTGATTTCCTTCATAATCTTTGGGTGTTGGATACATTATCAATTGATCTGAAATATTGAGATCATAAGTGGATGTTTTATGTGACTATCTCAAATAGGTTTGCCATTATGTCTGAATAAGACACAATGTTTCTTTTAATGAAGTGAGTTTAACTCACATACTGAGGTAACACCCTCAACAGTTTATTTTAACAATTGATTTTTGTCTGATCCTTACTCCCTTTCTTCAACTATCATATTCCCCTTTCTATTTGCTGACTCTGCTCTCATACCTCCACCTCTTTGTGGCTATACCACAAGTGCACACATTTTTCTACTCTCTCTCTGCCCTTCTCTTCTCTCTCTGCCCTTCTCTTCTCTTTCATTCAATCAGTCAATCAGGTGCAGTCTCCACAGTGAAGGTTGGCTGCAATGGATTTCCAACACTGTATGTCTCTCGCCCTGACTACATTCTGTCAGATTGATGTTCGTCCATTTCTTGATGTTATCTTCCCACTTGTATCTTTGACTACCTCTTGCTCGCTTGCCCTCCAGTATGGTTTTTATAAATGTTATGTCATTTAACTTGGCCGAAAAATTTCACTTGCTTCTTTTTTTAAATTTCTTTCATCATCTCTATTTTCATTCCCAGTTTTTTTAGAACCTCTGTATTTGATTATTTTTGTTTCCTTGAAATGTGGAATATTTGTCTGTATATCCACATCTCCAGGGCCTCTATTCGACTTTCTAGTTGCTTGTTCAATGTCCAGGCTTCCACGCCGTAGAGTAGTGTTGAGTATACGTACCATTTGACAATTCTCATTTTTAATGCATCGTTAATATCTCTAGATGTTAATACTTATTTCATGCTGTCAAAAGCATTTTTGGCCATTCCTATTCTCTTTTTGATTTCTATTTCATTCCTACTGTTATTACATGTCCAAGATAGGAGAAACTTGTTACTTATTCTAGTATCTCCCCGTTTACTGTGATGTTCATTGATGACCATTCCATTCCACTGCTAATTATCATAGTTTTTGTTTTTTGGATGTTATCTAAGCCACATTCTGTACTATGCCTGTTTACTTGTTTTGGGGAGTCTTCCAGAGGATTCCCCATTCAACCAACCAACCAACCATATGGCTGAATCAACCCTAGGGCCTTGTGCTCACAACAACATTAGGTCACTGATTTCATGCATCTTTCAACTGGTTATAATAAAGCTCAATGACTGTTCCATTACACATGTACAAGAATAAACCAATAGAACAGACAGTGGAAAGGGTCTGTAACACAAACACAAATGACATAAGTACACTGCAGCTAAAACATCTTCATCAGCAAATGGATACTAAAAGTTTAAAAGTGAAACGATTGACTTCAGGGACCGCGTTTTACCTTATATGGCTTGGTCCCTTTCCGCAGAGCGGGCTGTTGAAAAACAATAGCATTAAAAAAACTAATAAAATGGTACTTAATTAAAATAAGTAGGTCCTCATGTTTCTGATGCATACAGGTTGTCTGAACCCTGAAAAGCGCTTGCTTATTTTGGAGGGTGGTTGGTGCACAGACATTCTGCCTCCAAAATGTACCACCTCCCTGGAGACTTGCAGAGCTTGTCTTCCCCGCTCCGTGCTCAGAAACCAGTGGACATCTGCAGAGATGTCACCAGGGCATGTTTCAGCACAGCATATAGGGAGGGAGTCCCTGGGGTCAGGCCCAGGTTGGTCATGTTTGAAGTGTTCCATTGTCAGCAGACTTCAAGCCAATGTCCAGAGGTAGGGTCAATTTATTAAAATAGATACAAGAACTTCTGGGAGACCTGGTTATGAACATGACGCAGGCGACATCAAGTGCTCATTTAGTGAAGAAAATGTGGGTCTACCACATCTCTAATATGCCCTGATAACAATTCAGTGAGGCTAATGTGTAAATGTAGTTATTTATGTTTAGGTTTTAATTTATTAAATTATGAAATACTTTCCTGCAGTATGATTATTTGCATTCTGCAAAACGGAGCTGAAATAATAAAAAATACTGCTTTGAAGATAATTATTGATACTTGTAACAACTAGATTTTGTATTTCCCATCAATCTGTTTCTAGTTACAACACAACGAAAACATGGATGCAGGGAGGCGACACAACAAAGAACCTTGGCCCTGGCAGGCACATGATGATTGCTAGTGTAGCAGGTGAATTGTTATTGTCTTCTTATTGCTGCTCTTCTACCTAGCTTGTAGGGGAACATTCTTTCTTGACTATCCCCAGGCAGCATGCTACAAATTATCAAGTCTTTGAGCTCTTGAGTTGTTCAAGGAGTTTCCTGATCATTTGATTGAGTAGTTTTCTGTCTTGTGGAGAGATGGCTAATATCCTTCTAATGTAGTTTTTTTCCCCCCAGCGTTTCCATCTTGCTTCAGGATATTGCAGTCAACATCAGCATCTTTCAGCTGTATGTTGATTCCTAGGCTAGATTACACTCATCAGAACACCACGACTTTCTGAGCGACCGGCTCCATACTCTCATAAGTCACTGGTGCGACTCGAACCGCTTCCAATTCTCGTGCACTCACGTCAACCACGAGAGTATTCGGGGTTACGGAGTAAGCTGCTAACCTCTCGGCCAGGGAGACCTGCTTCTAATGTAGTGTGGAGAAGTAAATACCTGGATGGATTGGCCATGTGGCATGGTCGAGACAAGAACACAGAGCAGATCCACCACTCTGGTGATCATGTGAGATGGCAAAACATGACTGCCCACGCTTAACGGCAATACACATAATGATGAATGTGGTGTCTGCAAGTGTGACTAGGTGGTCCGTTGGGGAATCTTTGTTGGTGCTATGGAGTGATTACTTCTGTGCTGTTGATGTCTTCTTTACAAAACAGGACTCAGCAAGGAAGACAATGCAGAATGGGGGGGGGGGGGGAGGGAGGGGTGTGTGCTTGTGCTCAAAGGACATGACTTAAGTCTGACACATTTTTGTATTAGAACTGTGCAAGTGTCAAACAATTTTGGCATATGCTGGGTCATCTTGCTTATAGTGCTGACATTTTTACTTTTCAGGATATACACTTGTGTGATTATGGCATTCTGGGGATGGCAGTTTTTATTAAAGTGACTTCTAGGACAGGCCATCTTTGCTCGCGAGTGCATGGCGGCGCAAGAAGTTTACATGTTCTTTTGGAATTGTAATGCGCTGCAACTTAGGTTGCTAAAATCCAGCCTGGGGTTACTCTTTTGTTTTCGTGAATGCCTATACCTGTAGTGTGGAAGTGAATGGTTCGAAAGATGAGTTATATGAGATGGCTTTTGATTCGGAGAACTGAGCAGGCATGGGAATGCCTCATGTGCAGTGCCGTCATTCATCATAACATTAACAGTGACGGTTTAACCATGATGGCAAGCCACTCAAGGGACAGTGTTACTGATTTCTTTGGGGCGATTTGGGATATCATAGCTTTGACCACTACCTCTGTAGTATAATGGTTTTGAAAGACAAAACCAGAATACACAGGCCAAAAATTCCCTCCTTCAATTACAACAAAACAGGTAGGGATATTGTGAAAAAAAATTAGGCGAAGTAAACGCAAGATGCATAGCAGTAGAAGGAAGAGTTTGGAACGAGAACAAGAGGTAACAAATGACTACCTCTTGCACAAAGGCAGAAAGGCACAGACTGCACAGCCTAAACTTCTGTTTTCAGACCATCACGAAGGAAGCTAAAACTGTTCAGTAGTAGGAATTCTGTGTGAAAGTGGCAACCAAGAAGTCCCTGAAGTTGTTCTAGCACAGTGGTTCTCAACCTTTTTTGGCCCGTGCCCCCCTTCACCATATTTTCAGAACGTCATTCCCCCCTTTCGTATTTCCTACCTAAAAATCCCTCCCCGTGCCCCTACACAGTATACATAATAATGGAAGCTAAATTTAATAGCACATACTAAAACAATTCTAGACGTCCACATAAAACATGATTTGTGGGTCTACTTACTTTATAAATTGAAATTTAGAAGGGTGGGACATACAGAACCGTACAGTATGAAGAGAAAAACAATATCAAGTAATCGGTTCTTGTATTAACGCGATATTGAAATAATCTTAATTCCCCCCCTGGAAACCCTAAAATTCCCCCCTAGGGGGGAATTCCCCACCGGTTTAGAACCACTGTTCTAGCAGGTAATAAAACTATGAACAGTCTAGCGCCAAAAAAATAGAGGTATCAGTAACTTCCAGAATGTGATCTCACCTGAAAGAGGACAGATGAGGATCAAGGTACAGCTGTGCTCACAAATTAAAGTGGTGAAAAGGACCCTTTTCCATGCTCTGAGGATAATGGGTATATGGTTGAGCCACATATTGTTTAGAGGAACTGGTAATTGGTGGGTGAAGTGATTCAATTTCTCGCCAGCTATCTTTACTTCCTGGAACTGTTCCTGGTGCACATTTTAAGGTGGGTCAACTGTGGAGCCCAGATACATTAAAAATCCCCGTCTTGGTGGGGATTCAAACAAATTATTACCCGACTGGCAGACAAGCATGCTAGCCAATGTGCTACTGCCGTTCACAAATTACTACCTCCGGCAAATTGGTCATAAGGACTTGATAGATTATGGTGAAGTTTAAAAATAAACAATGTTAGATTTTACAAGGACCAGGAAATTCATGAAAAATCATATCACACTTGTTGACATTTGGATTATGTTTAAGTGATCAAAAGATTTTGCACCAGGACCTGACAGCATTAGATATGAGGATATACGCAGGCTGATGGACAGGGAGGTGTATGATCTAGTTAATGTTTTTAACAACAGCATCAGGAGTGGCATGATCAAGGAGGACTGTTTGCATGGCTGCCTATTACCACTTCAGAAGCCTGGTAAAGACCATACCAAGTTGCAAAGGTAATTGAGTATTAGCTATGCAAGAACACGGATGGCAAACTAGCCTGAAGCGTAGTTGTTAAGGAGGTAATGTATCGTATTGAACGGTTTCATCCATTTCCAGCAGACCATAGCTGGATACTATCCACACAGGGAGACCTTGTACTCTGCAGGGGTCTTCACCTGTGGTTTCTTTAAAGGTTTCTGTTCATATAAAGCAGACCATAGCTGGATACCATCCACACAGGGAGACTTGTACTCTGCAGGGGTCTTCACCTGTGTTCACCTGTGGTTTCTTTAAAGGTTTCTGTTCATATAAAGCAGACCATAGCTAGATACTATCCACTCAGGAGACCTTGTACTCTGCAGGGTCTTCACCTGTGGTTTCTTTAAAGGTTTCTGTTCATATAAAGCAGACCATAGCTGGATATTATCCACTCAGGGAGACCTTGTACTCTGCAGGGTCTTCACCTGTGGTTTCTTTACAGGTTTCTGTTCATATAAAGCAGACCATAGCTAGATACTATCCACTCAGGGAGACTTGTACTCTGCAGGGGTCTTCACCTGTGGTTTCTTTAAAGGTTTCTGTTCATATAAAGCAGACCATAGCTGGATACTATCCACACAGGGAGACCTTGTACTCTGCAGGGGTCTTCACCTGTGGTTTCTTTACAGGTTTCTGTTCATATAAAGCGACCATAGCTAGATACTATCCACTCAGGGAGACCTTGTACTCTGCAGGGGTCTTCACCTGTGGTTTCTTTAAGGTTTCTGTTCATATAAAGCAGACCATAGCTGGATACCATCCACACAGGGAGACCTTGTACTCTGCAGGGGTCGTCACCTGTGGTTTCTTTAAAGGTTTCTGTTCATATAAAGCAGACCATAGCTAGATACTATCCACTCAGGGAACCTTGTACTCTGCAGGGGTCTTCACCTGTGGTTTCTTTAAAGGTTTCTGTTCATATAAAGCAGACCATAGCTGAATACTATCCACACAGGGAGACCTTGTACTCTGCAGGGGTCTTCACCTGTGGTTTCTTTAAGGTTTCTGTTCATATAAAGCAGACCATAGCTGGATACCATCCACACAGGGAGACCTTGTACTCTGCAGGGGTCTTCACCTGTGGTTTCTTTAAAGGTGTCTGTTCATATAAAGCAGACCATAGCTAGATACTATCCACTCAGGGAGACCTTGTACTCTGCAGGGGTCTTCACCTGTGGTTTCTTTAAAGGTTTCTGTTCATATAAAGCAGACCATAGCTGGATACTATCCACACAGGGAGACCTTGTACTCTACAGTGGGTCGTCACCTGTGGTTTCTTTAAAAGGTTTCTGTTCATATAAGCAGACATAGCTGGATACCATCCCACACAGGGAGACCTTGTACTCTGCAGGGGTCGTCACCTGTGGGTTTCTTTAAAGGTTTCTGTTCATATAAAGGCAGACCATAGCTGGATACTATCCACACAAGGGAGACCTTGTAACTCTGCAGGGGTCGTCACCTGTGGTTTCTTTAAAGGTTTCTGTTCATATAAAGCAGACCATAGCTGGATAATATCCACACAGGGAGACCTTGTACTCTGCAGGGGTCGTCACCTGTGGTTTCTTTAAAGGTTTCTGTTCATATAAAGCAGACCATAGCTGGATACTATCCACTCAGGGAGACCTTGTACTCTGCAGGGGTCGTCACCTGTGGTTTCTTTAAAGGTTTCTGTTCATATAAAGCAGACCATAGCTGGATACTATCCACTCAGGGAGACCTTGTACAATGCAGGGGTCTTCACCTGTGGTTTCTTTAAAGGTTTCTGTTCATATAAAGCAGACAATAGCTAGGATACTATCCACTCATGGAGACCTTGTACTCTGCAGGGGTCGTCACCTGTGGCTTCTTTAAAGGTTTCTGTTCATATAAAGCAGACCATAGCTGGATACTATCCACTCAGGGAGACCTTGTACAATGCAGGGGTCGTTCACCTGTGGTTTCTTTAAAGGTTTCTGTTCATATAAAGCAGACCATAGCTAGATACTATCCACTCAGGGAGACCTTGTACTCTGCAGGGGTCGTCACCTGTGGCTTCTTTAAAGGTTTCTGTTCATATAAAGAAGCAAGTGCTGTGGGTGCAGACTTTGAGGGTGCTTGCAGCAACCTCTCTTTGAACTTCTTCATGGCTCGGCTTTTAGAACTTGATTATGTCCCTTCCTAGTTAAGCTGAATTTCTTCCTCCCGTTTTCAAAGAAGTTAAGTTTAATTGCCCCACATCTTGGGCATATGTTTCTAGCCCCATATTTGTATAATCATAATATTCTTCAAAGAAGAGTTGTGTTTTAGTCAACATCAAGCCCTGGCCTTCCATGGGGATCACCTTGCCTCCAGTTCTGTTCAACATGTACACAGCTTTATCTGGTAGACAGATCACAGCCAGTGGTTGGACTTTGTCATGTGATGATGATGTGCTGGTACACCACAGGGAATACATTGAGGAGTGGATTGCATAGAAGTTACGGGATGACCATGACTGCATTGTTAGCTGGTGTAGTGGATCAGGGACACTGATCTGAAGGCTGTGTTAACATGGTTCTCTTTGAACAACCAGATCATCCACACACCAATAGTGTCTGTCAGTTTATTTGGAGTTTCAAAAGAAAAATTTCACACACTGAAATGTATAGGTGTCATTTTCTTCATGAGCCTGCATTTCACTTTTAAAGCCTGTTAATGTCTCATAATGATGAGGCTGATGGCTTGTACTCACTGCGAGCAACTATTTCTTTTTTTTCTTTTTTTTTTACCAAAGGCTAGTCCTCCTTTTTGTAAGAGATTACACATTGGCAATTACAATGCTCATGAGGACAGCAGCTTTACAGACTAAAATAAATCCAAAGTGAGGACATGAAGAACCATTCTGAACATATAAGAATGAATGCATGGTTATATCAGCAGTGTGATTCCTGTTGGACACACCTCTAATCAGGTTTAGGCAGCGGATGTATCAAGTCCATGCATTCCTCACCATCAGCACTATTGACGGACATCTGTAGTGTGAGGGGTTACAGAAGAATAAAGGAAACTTCTAAGGGAAAAGTCATGGTTGGTTCCAAGCCGAGAATGTTGTATAACAGTGCTTTGGAGGACATAACCGTGGGTGAAGAATTACAGATTATATGTGGACTTCCAGCCATCATTCTGTGTCATTATTACACTTCTCTGTGTCAAAGAAAGTCTTGTGGCTGTTGTTTCAGAGGTGCACATATTGATCAGTGAAAATTCCACAGGGCAACCCTACAAAAGACCAGTTGTGCTGTATGGCTCTGAAACCTGGAGTACAACGAAAGGAGACGAAGCCTTGTTACAAACCTTTGAGAACAAAATTTTAAGACGCATCTTTGGACCCATTAGGGATACACAAAGTGGAGAGGGGAAAAAGAAGAAGTAACAAAGACATTTATGATTTGTTTAAGTCCCCGCTAATCACTGGTATCATGAAGGCTAATAGACTGCAATGGCTGGGGCATATAGAAAGAATGGAAGATAATAGGGAAACAAAACTCGCTTACACTCAGGAAATAAATGACCGTAGACCCCGAGGTAGACCAAGAAGGCGGTGGAGAGATAATATACATACAGACCTACAAGCACTTGGAATCAACGACTGGCAAGAGAAGGTCCACCAGAGAGACGAATGGAGACAGATTGTATTTGCAGCAAAGAACCTCAATGGCTCGGAATGCTGAAGAAGAAGAAGAGAACCCTACAAAAGAAATTGTGTGGCATTAGTGAAGATCTATCACACCAACCTATTCATAGACCATACCAGAATAGATGCATAGCAAACATTGATTGCCGAAGAAGAGCATTTCTATTTTTAATTTTAAAAAATATAATCAATTGTTTTTGTGAATTAACATTATTTATTTATTTACAGTCAGGGCTGGCCACTTTGACTTTAACAAACCCTATATGGTGTCAAAGACACGTATGTGCTTACATTATGGGAATCCTGGCAATGTACGGTTTGTGGGAATGTGGAGACTTTGATCAGCGTCTATCAGAATGAAGGAATTCGAGGATTGTATCGGGTAAGGTTGCAGGCACTGTAATCTAGCATAACATTGAAGGCATGCAGAGAATGTAGTTAAGAAACATAACTCAGAATGAATGCAGTGATATGAACTGAATAATTGATAAGAGAACAGTATTGTTTTCAGTCTTGCTGGAAGAAAAGAAAATATAGACAGAAAAACGTCTTCAACTGTTGATGTGCACTTACATTTGTAATTTCGTTTTTAATATTTACATCTGTCTGTCTTTCTGTTTACTTGCTTGCCTTTCTGTCTACCTTCTTGCCTGCCATTTGTCTGGCTATCCTGCCTACCTGTCTGTCTGTCTGCCTTGCCTTTTGTCTGTCTGTCTGTCTTGCCTTTTGTCTGTCTGTCTACCTGTATGCCTGCCTGTCTATCTGCCTGCCTGCCTGCCTACCTGTCTGTCTTTCTGCCTGCCTGTCTGTCGGGCCGTCCAACCTGCCTTTAGTCTGTCTGTCTGTTTACCTGTCTTTCTTTCTTTCTGTTTGTCAAGATGTATGTTTCTGTAACTCCGAGTGTCTTATCTATTTGTATGAGTGAATGGCATACACATTAAAATACTCTTCATTTCACATGACAGTTCTCTGTTTCCTTGGTGATAGAAAATGTTAGGAGCATACAATACTGTCTTCACCAGTCATGTACCGCTGATGTTTCTGTTATACAGGGTTTCTTACCTGGAGTGTTTGGAATTTCCCATGGTGCTCTCCAGTTTATGGCGTACGAAGAGTTGAAGACGTTATACAGCAAGCACAGAAACCAACCATTGGATACTCGACTGGTCAGTTTACAATAGTTTCCCTCTGTTGTCATTGTCTCTGTGATTATGCTGTAGTTCACTGATACTCAACCCATTGAGGTATGCTTCCAAACTTCCCTTCCTTTTCAAGGAAGAGACTATTTTGTTGTTGTAAATGAGAGTAAAAGACTGTTTTGTTGTTGTAAATGAGAGGAAATGACAAAGTCTCAGAGAGGTATCACCTGAAACATCTGCACGTCAGTTTTCCTACATGCCTACCAGAGAGTTCCCATACTGAGTACTCACGTAGCACTTTACGAGAACTAAAATGGGGTTTTAAAAGGCAAGCGGGTTGACTTCATTGCACCAGGTTTTACTCCACATGTCTCGGTCTCTTTCCACAGGATGGTCTGCCAAAAGTGCTGCATAAAGCACAGTCTGTAGCTCCAGCGATAACCCCCAGG
Organism: Cepaea nemoralis; assembly: GCA_014155875.1. Taxonomy (NCBI): domain Eukaryota; kingdom Metazoa; phylum Mollusca; class Gastropoda; order Stylommatophora; family Helicidae; genus Cepaea; species Cepaea nemoralis. The sequence goes on along the minus strand of JACEFZ010027389.1, from coordinate 100,318 downwards.
AGTCTCTGAGAAAATTGCACCCGTCTATCGAACAACGTAGTCTGGAAACAAACCCACTGCCTTTGGAACCAGAGGCAGGTGGCGTAACCAGTTACTTATTCAGTTGAAAGTCCGTGCTTCAGCTGGCCTCCCTAATTGTGTTCACATCGCTTCAATTTTCTGACCCTTTGATATAGTGGCAGTACCAGCTATTCTATCCACGCTTTCATTGCCCACAACACCTGTATGTCCTGGCATGAACATCAATGACATTTTGCAAATTGTAGACCTCTGCAGGGATTCAGTCCAGTGCCCGTACATCAAACCTACCTCATCTTGCTGAGTTGAGTTGAGTCAAGAACCGACATCACTTCACTCAGGGCATTCCCATAAGTGCTCAGTCCTTATCTTCAACAGCCAGCAAAGAGTCCCAATACTAATGGTGCATTTGCAATCTGGTTATATGTTGGTCTTGCTTTACCTCTGAGTGACGACTGTCGACCACATCCTCTGGCCATCCCTTGCTGCTGCATTATCTCTAGACCATGATAGTCAATCTGTTCTTCTGCATTAATCACATTCTCCCAGAGAGCCTTCACCACTTCTGCCTTATTATGCATCAAATCACCCCTTAATGATGCGGCACCAGCCAGTCTGTCTGCCTGTTCATTTCCAACCACACCAGAGTGTCCTGGAGAAACAATCCAGCGAATGTTCACAACCCATGACCTCTGAACCGATGCAAACCATTCTGCATGAAGCATGCCAGTCGTCATGTTTGTCAGCATGCTTTGTGAATCAGTCACAGTCATGACATGTGTATACAGTTTGTTCTCCAACCAACAGACCGCCTCCACCTCCATTCAAGGACTTGAGGTTAGGTGTCATATGCCAAGCTCTCCTTTAATAAACACTGGCCATTTACTTTTGCTATGAATACCCAGGCACTTTTTTTGCCTCTTAACATAGAACCATTGGTATAGATAATCACATCGCAAGGGAGAGTAGGCATGAAATAACTCTGAATGTCAGCTTTCGTACCGCCTGCTGGCCACTGCCCTACACTCAAGGCTGAATGTGATTATAACCCCACACTGAATTCAATTTGTCACTCTGACCCACTCCGTTTCCTCTGCCAGTCTTCTCAAGTATGAACACTTCTCTGATGGTATCTTCTGCCTGAGCCACCCATGTCTTCCTCTTAGCAACCTGTGGCCCTTGACTGCATCCAAGGAATCCTGCAGGAGGTGTTCCTTGTCCGCAGCTACATTGAGGTATGACCTTGCATGCAACATTTTGAGTCTGTCTGCAATGCCTGGATTTATTTTCCATGCCGTGTGGTGTTGGTGATCATGTCTGTCCACAGCCTTCTGTCTCGTGTACTGCCAATCTTCTTATAGTCCATGCCGTGTGGTGTTGGTGATCATGTCTGTCCACAACCTTCTGTCTCGTGTACTGCCAATCTTCTTATAGTCCATGCCGTGTGGCGTTGGTGATCATGTCTGTCCACAGCCTTCTGTCTCATGTACTGCCAATCTTCTTATAGTCCATGCCGTGTGGCGTTGGTGATCATGTCTGTCCACAGCCTTCTGTCTCGTGTACTGCCAATCTTCTTATAGTCCATGCCGTGTGGCGTTGGTGATCATGTCTGTCCACAGCCTTCTGTCTCATGTACTGCCAATCTTCTTATAGTCCATGCCGTGTGGCGTTGGTGATCATGTCTGTCCACAGCCTTCTGTCTCGTGTACTGCCAATCTTCTTATAGTCCATGCCGTGTGGCGTTGGTGATCATGTCTGTCCACAGCCTTCTGTCTCATGTACTGCCAATCTTCTTATAGTCCATGCCGTGTGGCGTTGGTGATCATGTCTGTCCACAGCCTTCTGTCTCGTGTACTGCCAATCTTCTTATAGTCCATGCCGTGTGGCGTTGGTGATCATGTCTGTCCACAGCCTTCTGTCTCGTGTACTGCCAATCTTCTTATAGTCCATGCCGTGTGGCGTTGGTGATCATGTCTGTCCACAGCCTTCTGTCTCGTGTACTGCCAATCTTCTTATAGTCCATGCCGTGTGGCGTTGGTGATCATGTCTGTCCACAGCCTTCTGTCTCGTGTACTGCCAATCTTCTTATAGTCCATGCCGTGTGGCGTTGGTGATCATGTCTGTCCACAGCCTTCTGTCTCGTGTACTGCCAATCTTCTTATAGTCCATGCCGTGTGGCGTTGGTGATCATGTCTGTCCACAGCCTTCTGTCTCGTGTACTGCCAGTCTTCTTATAGTCCATGCCGTGTGGCGTTGGTGATCATGTCTGTCCACAGCCTTCTGTCTCTTGTGCTGCCAATCTTCTTATAGTCCATGCCGTGTGGCGTTGGTGATCATGTCTGTCCACAGCCTTCTGTCTCTTGTGCTGCCAATCTTCTTATAGTCCATGCCGTGTGGCGTTGGTGATCATGTCTGTCCACAGCCTTCTGTCTTGTGTACTGCCAATCTTCTTATAATCCATGCCGTGTGGTGTTGGTGATCATGTCTGTCCACAGCCTTCTGTCTCTTGTGCTGCCAATCTTCGTATAGTCCATGCCGGGTGGCGTTGGTGATCATGTCTGCCATAGCCTTCTGTCTCTTGTTTTGCCTGTCAGTCCTGACACCCATGTTTCGCCATGCCATGATGTCAAACTATCCAGTATCTTCTTTTATAGCCTTCCCCAGCATCTCCTACCCTCCAATTTGCCCGTAGTTGCGACATACCCTTGTTTTTCTCTCATTCTAGAACAGAACAGAACAGAACAGAATCAAATAATCGTAAACTATCATTCTCTTTAAGAACACTTACCTGATTCGAGACTCTTGTGGCCGTGTGAGATGGCGAACAATGACCGCCTATGCCTGTCGTCGGGAGGGCATATGATGATGATGATGATGATGATGATGATGATGATTCTCTTGACGGGTATAGACATGTCATCGTTTTAAAGTTTCAGACAAGGTATAACAGACTGGACAGGCAAAAGAATACAAATAATACCATGGACAGACAGGGAAAAAAAAAACAATGAACAATTCCTTCAAGAAACAAATGAAGATCGTAAACTGATTAGAGTCATTAGACGTAGACAGTCAACATTTTTGGGGCATGTTATGAGAAGAAATGAATTAGAGTACTTGGTGACAACTGGCAAGATCGAAGGAAAGAGACCAATGGTGTCAACAACTAATGTGTCAGGCATCATAGGATTACTTCTCCCACACCATACAAAGAACTTGCAAGTCGTGTGAGAGGAAATGAATGGTACATTTTATTGCCGTTGGCTCTTCACAATTACAAAACAGTCGCTATCAAATCACACACAAAGCCACAGAATTGCCTATCACTAGTTTCCTAACCCTATTGCTAATCTCTATCTAATTGGCTACAAAAAACTCCCATTGACACTAAACGATCTGCTCTCTACGAAGTCAGTCCCCAGTCTGACTTTTCCTACACGCGTGACTACACAGCACGCGGAAGGACCTTGATGCGTCCTTCGGCTTTTTGCGTGCCGTTACATTTTGCACGCTTGTAGCAGCCGTTCTCCTATTGAGTGGCACTCTTCTCCGTGGCTATCACGTAGACGTGATTCTGTCGTGACCAGAGTACTAACTCTCTGGTCGTTGCCTCCGTGTCTCATGAGAGAACTAGTTAATAGTCCCCCATTCTGTCATTTACCCTGCCCTTATATCGGGGCACTGTATTACCTCTAATCTACTTGAGGTTGACCACTCTTCCCGGTGGTCTTCTATCTTGAGGCATACCTCCTGCCTTTATATTACAGTCTTTGACACACACCCTCCCCTCCTGTGTTTCGTCATCAACTTTGACTCATTGGTTGTGACGCAAGAGGTTTCTAAAAAATTAGTGTATCTAATTTTTGTCAAAGACTGCTAATAACCTGGCTTTGGGTAACTCAATAGACTTCTACTGACTATTGTCACAATGTAGTATCACTTTACTTGGCTACTGGCAATCGCCACAAACTTGTCTGGTTGGCGTGAGCCCTCTTCTCAATCGCAATATTATATTAATTAGAGGTATGTCTGAACCGGACCGTTGTCTTATAAGACCTGCCCTCAAATAGTAAATTAACTAACTACCCATACAAAGTTGACTTTCTTAGGGTCAACACATGAATTGCTTCATGTCCCCCATATAATATTAAACAACCATTACACAAGTTGTGTGCGACAGGCTTTACCTATTTCGCTTCCACGTGTAAAGTTATCTTTCACTGTTAAGTTAGTGTTTCGTTGTCTATTATGTCCCCTGACCCGGAGTTATCTCCCTTTGATTTACAAAAAATGTATGCAATTTATATGTTTGTTTTTCTGGTTGTTTGCGTGTTTGCATCTAACTAATAGTATAATCTAACTTCTAACATGTGTATCTATCTATCATGTGTATGTAAGTTAGTTTTCAAGTGCCATAATTCGGTTAAATGTGGCCACAAACAAGTGTATAACACTAATTCGTGACTACGTTTCCGTCTTATGAGACTTAAAATACTTTCTCTAAGATCTAAACTAAACTGCACACAACACATTCATGACAACACATTTTCAACATCGAACACAAACACCTGACGCAGACAAAAAATAAAAAGTCGCGTTGAGCGGCAGAAAAAATCCGCTGACTGATCTCACTCTCTCTTGTATACTTTACATTTGCTCTCCCTTTCACACTTCTGTCACACATCTATTACCCTTACTTCTGTCACACATCTTTTACCCTCCCAATTATTTAAAAACCTTGGAGTGACACTGTACAAGTTTTGCTCAGTTTGACAAAGTTGAGCTCAATGACTGTGCGTAAATTGCTGCACGAGTCATGTATTTACACATATTTACATGTAAGAAAAAGGGTTGATGGTTTGTACCCTGGTATTACTAACTACTATATTCTACTGAAATAATACTCTAACTACTGACATACTAATACTAGTTCTATAAATATGTATTTACTGTGTTACCTATTTTAATTTAATTTGCCACATTAATCCTAATGTTTATCTAATTTAAGGGACGTAATCTAACTATTTAAAATGAAATTGATGTGAGATGAGTTATGTACCTTTATGAAATGGGTAATGTGAAATGTAATCCATTATGTACCTTTCTAACATGGGTAATGTGAAATATAACAAAATTATAACTAATGTTTTTAAATGGAAAAATATATGATTGATATTTTTACTCTAAATGGTGTAAATGATGTATGTTTAATTGCATAATCTTTTTATCCTATGATAATGATGTACATTAATCCTAATACTACATGATCACGTTTGTTTAAATGGATTGGTTCATTAAGATGGGATGAACTCAAATGAAATGAAACAAAGTGAAATGTAATAAACCTAAATGGTCCTAATACTATCTAAACTTTTTATTCTAGTTTATAATTGGCTGTTATTACTTTTAAATTACTACCCTATTCTACTTTTAAGGTAAGTAAGTGGGTAAATTAATGATCTATCTAATTAATCCTATCTAAACTACTTTAAAAAAAATGAAAACTATTATATTGTCTAAATCTAAATGTAAATTAAAGTGACCTAATCTACCTATAATTTATCACTATATTAAAATGTTATAATACATATCACAATAAGTTTATATATACATAGTATTTAAATACCTCAGGTTAGTCGTTGCCCTAATGTTCAGAAATTGCTTTCATTGGCATACTATATATTCACACTTGTCCTGGGTATATTAAACACATTACACAGTCATACTTGTGTCCTATGGGTATTGCACCTGTAGAGTTCGATTGTGTCGTAGACCAGTATTTTTCGTGTCTGTATTTATGTAATGTTCTGACACTGTTTCTCTCTGCTTAACACAAATGATTCGCCGGAACACCTATGAAGCTTAGTAAGTAATGAGTTGTTCCAGTTCATACGGTGATACATTTGTTCTCGGAGCACAGTTCTTCTTTTAATGTCTACGGACACATGGTAGTTCGCTGTTCTTAGTACATAGTTCAGCATGTAATATCTATGTATTAGTATAAACATTTCACATAGAATATTCTAATGTACTAATACTCTATTACTCTACACTCTTATGTGGAATCTCCGGTATTTCTCACTCAGATGGTCGACTAAGGGTATCAGCGAGAATGTTGTCCTTACCCTTAATATGCTCTATACTAAACGTATAGTTTTGTAGTATTAGCGACCACCTGTATATACGGTCATTCCGATGCACACCACTTTGTATGACCGTGATTGGGGAGTTGTCAGTCTGGACAACGAAGTGAACACCCGCTAGAAATCGATGGAGCTTCCTCACCGCATAGATGACGCTTAGGGCTTCCAACTCTGATATGGAATATCTGGACTCAGCAGGTGTGATCTTACGGCTCACGTAGCAAATCGGATGGAAGATGCCCTCATAAAATTGGCCTAGCACTGCAGCGATGGAGATTCTGCTGGCATCTGTCCTAAGATAATAAACGAGCCTAGGATTAGGCAAGCGGAGGATTGGTACATTACTAAACAGGATTTTCAATTTTGACAATGCAGAAGTTAATAATGCATCTTTGACATCTAATTTTACAGATGCTTTTAAAACATTGGAAAATACACTTGTAATTTCCGCTAAGTTTGGTATGAATTTGCTATAGTAATTTACTAACCCCAAAAGGCTTCTGACCTGCTTCTTTGTGGTAGGCATGGTCAGGTTCATAATTTTGGTAATGATTCTATTGTCAGTCTTTAGTTGACCTTGTGAGATGACATGACCCAAAAAATCAATTTCTTTTAGGCCCAATTCGACTTTGCTCGGTTTGACAGTGAGACCGAAGAGTCGCAACCTATCAAAGACATGTCTTAGTTTCAGTAGGTGTGCTGTCCAGTCTTCAGTATGGACACATATATCATCTATATACGTCACTGTATTCGTCACTCCATGCAGTAGATCTCTAGTTAAGCGTACGAAAGTGGCAGGAGCGTTTCGGAGTCCGAAAGGAAGAAAACGCCACTCGTAAAGTCCTAAAGGTGTTGAAAAAGCAGTAAGATGAATGGATTGAGTCTGCATAGGGACCTGCCAATATCCCTTAGTAAGATCTAATTTAGAAAAGATTTTGGAGGTGGACATGTCAAGAATAAGATCTTCGCAGGAAGGAATTGGTTCTGCGTCGATCTTGGTGACGTTATTGAGTTTTCGATAGTCCACACACAGACGAATTGTGGAGTCTTTTTTCTTAACTAGGACGATTGGAAAGGAGTACTCAGATGTAGACTTCTGGATGATCCCACTAGCTTCTAAATTAAGTATTTCCTTATTTAGATTGTCCCTATAGCTGAGTGGGATTGAGTACGGCCTGCATTTAATAGGCTTAGAGTCCGAAAGAAGAATGGAGTGCTCGATTCTGTCCGTCCTACCTGGAATGTCAGAAAATCTGTCTTTATACTCTGTCACTAATTCTATTAATTGTCGTCGTTGACCGTCTGTCAGTTCCTGTTCTATCCGTATGCTATCCAATGTCGCAGTCTTGTCTACAATAGGAACAGGTAGTTCCATTCCGTCGTCGTCTACCTGATTCAGTACGGTGGTGGTGCTAAGTGCGTATTCTGTATTCTCACTAGATGTATGGATATCGTCGGATTTGCCAGTCTCGCTAACTAGTGTAGTTGCGTTGTGTACGTCTGTCGTCTGATCACTAGGTGTGGGTGCGCTACGTTCGTCTGTCTCTACTTCTGTCTCTTGTCGTGAAAAGTAAGGTTTCAACATGTTGACATGGAATATCTTTAAGTGTCCGTTTATCGATATTTCATAGTCAACATCTGAAATTTTACGTACCACCTTGAATGGCCCTTGCCATGAAGTCAATAATAAATTTCGTTTGTCTGGAAGTAACAAAAGTATGTCTTGATCTACCGCCACACTCTCAAATAGCCTAGACGCCAGTGTAGAAGGTTGTACTTCAGCTGTAGGATGTTTACCCTTACGTACTAATTGTTGACAGACATTACAGGAACGACAAAATAATTTTATATCATTGCAAAAACCTGGCCAATAAAAATGAGCCTGAATTCTGGCCCTGGTTTTGTCGTATGCAAGGTGACCAGCAAACGGTGACTCATGTGCAATCTTTAGCACAGTTAGGCGGTGTTGCACAGGTAACACCGTTTGCTGAATCTCATGGTTACCAGTTGTATAATACCTAGTAAGAATGCCATTATTAAGTCTAAAGAACCATGATGCGTTTTTGGTCACTTTGGCTCTTCCTTTAAATAATTTTAAATATGGAGACACACTAGGATTAGCTTTCTGCTGTTCTATAAATTTTTGTCTGGTGGTATCATCCGTGCTAGTTGATGATAGCAACAGTAGTCTCTCATCTTGTAGTGTGTCTTGATGTTTTATAGAGTCTGCTCTGGTTGTTGCATTAGCTGCATTTAATCTTTCCCATGCAGCTATTTCATCGCTAGTACATTGTTTCAATTGGGGTAAGCAACCCAAAATTAAGTCAGTACAAGGGTTGTCAAGTATTGCACAAGTAAAGGTACCAGAAAGGAAAGGAGTGTTAATACGGGCTTTGGCCAAAGGGTAAATTTCAATGTTACCCGAAAAGGTTCGGCATTTGACAGAGTCACCTGTATAATCATCTGGACTCACCAGTTCCTTCCTAAGACCAATAAGGGTGCTGCCGCTGTCCAGCAAACATTGGCATGGTCTGTCGTTGACCATTGCATTGTGGAACACTAGATTGCCTCTGGAGGCTAATGCTGCATTTACACTCTCAGATGAGAATGGTACTGTATGTCCACATTCTAATTTTCCGTCTGCATGAAATTGGTGACATCGTTCACAACTGTCAAAGCTTAACATATCGTTTACACAACACACATCTTCAGCTTGGTTAACAGGTAATTCATTTTCAACTTCACACTCAGTCTCACTACCACTATCAGAAGATGTATCAATCAAAATAGCATTGTTGGCTTTCATACGTTGGCGGCCCAGGCACTTATTTGAATAATGGCCGTAGCTGGAACAAAAGAAGCATTTGATTGCACGCCTGTATGCAGATCGCTTGTTTTGTTGCTTCTTAATAACATTTTCAAGATGCGCCGGATAGTTTGGCGATTTATCACACATAGAATAAGTGTCATGCAAAAGTTGACAGTAGATACATTTTGACACTTTCCTATCTTTCTTATCAACTTTATGAAATGGTTTTCTATTACTTTGATAAGTTTTTAGGTTGGTCCTTTACAAAGGAAACTATTTCAGAGTCATTTGAAGTCTTAAAAATATCTCTATTTGAAGGAAAAATATGCAGAGCCTTTCTTTTCAAATTGTGCTATGTTCTCAATGTCTGACTGCTGCAAGAATTTAGCAAACGGAGATGGTATAGTGGATATGACTTTATCCATGGCTATTAAATTTTTAAGTCTGTCAAAGTCTTTTCCTATGTTAGCTGCTTTAAGCCACCTATCTAGTACACTTTGCACATTTGAGACGTAATCAATGAAAGTCTCACTAGGTTTTGGTTTTAAATTTGAGAACTGAACCTGATACCCAGGGGCATCAAGTAAAAAGTGTTGCATTATCCTATCATGGATGTACTGATAGTTAGATCTAAGATCAGTTGGTATAGATTCTATCACTTTAAGGGGCTCACCACTCAGGTTCTTCATATAAATCATAGCCCACATCTCTATTGGAACTTGGTGATATTTAAACTGATACTCGACATTTTCTGTCCAGGCTGATATGGAATCCTCTTTACAATATGGTTTGATAATATTATTTTCTTCTTGTTGACTTTTTAGTTTAGTAGCAGAGATCTCTGCGTGTGAGTCTACATCCATACCTTTCATCTTTCAACTGTGTTCTCTGATTCCTACTTGTATTTGTTTTTCCTTAACTCTTGCCATTTCATCTATCTCTTTTTGCTTTAGATCTAATTCTTTTTGTTTTAATTCTTTCTCCTGATCTAATTGCTTTAGCTTAATCTCCTTATCATGTTCTAACTGCTTCTGTTTTAATTCTAATTGATGTTGTCTTTCTTGTGCGCGTTCATCTCTTTCAGCATCCTTTGCTTCTTTAAATTTTTGATCAGCATACTGTTCTAGCTCCTTTCCTGTGTATTGTAATTCTTTACCTGCTTTTACAAAATCAGCTAAAGTAGCCATGTTGTTGGGTAATTAGCTAGCAATGCCCCGCACTGAAGTCTTTAATCACTTATTTATCTTTGATATGTTATGTTTCTTAGTATCTGAGCACTATAAATTGTACTCTTTGTTTATAACCTGGAAAATTTTATTCCTGAAAAACAGAGCACAAAAATATGCTAATGCATCACAAGCTGAAAAAGAGATGCACTATTAATCACATTGCATGCCAAATATATTGAGTATACTCAACTTAATGTTCCCGAGAATCAGGAACACCACTCCGGTAACACAGGTCACCTCGTTTGGCACTTCGGCATACACACGACGTTTTCTAATCAGCTGTTGTTCACCCTGGTTCACAGAGCAGCAACAATTAACAAATTGTAAACGACACGTTATTTTTGACAATTTGGTACAATGACAATGACATGCCCACGTACAAACAGACTATAGGTTTAATTAATGTTAAATGTCAATGTCCTGTCTTCGTTCTAACGTTTTATGCCTTTCGTCCCTAACCTAGTTTAATCTATGGAAGTTTTGTGCAGACCAAGTCTAATTTGCATAGCCGAAAGTAGTGCCATCGCAACGGTAAACAAATAGAAAAAGTACGAAAAACATTCAATAAATGCTTTTAAATAAATAAAAATATAATAATATTGTTTAAATAAATAAATATATTCATTCACTAACTTAAATAAACAAATAATAATTAATATAAAGCACAGATTCAGGCGGGCAGCAGCTTGGCGATTTGTAAACACTCAAATGCTGATTGCGAATGGCGTAGAACAACTGCTTGTCAATCGTACTACGTCAGAGGCGCAGCGCTATTTTTAGCTTGCAAAAATCGATAATGTTGCTGGCTGTGTATCGCTCCGCCATGAATCATATTTGATAATTATTCATAAACAAATAAATAATTACATAAATCAATGAAAGAAATTAATAATATCAATACTTACAACTTCGAAGAACACATGATTTAACTAAATAATATTTTAATAAGCACAAATAAGCATTATTTTGTTACGATAGGCACAGTTTAGCTCGCAACTCGTTCTAGTCTGCACACGTCATCCGTCACTGACACAAATTAAACCTAATTAAACCTACTAGCAACCTTAGTCAAGAGCCGTGGGTCGGTGTATTAGCTTGAACGTTTGTCCAAGCCACACTTCTGACACCACATTAATCCTTGCCTGTCAACAACTGATGTGTCAGGCATCATCGGATTACTTCTCCCACACCACACAAGAAACTTGCAAGTCGTGTGAGAGGAAATGAAATGGTACATTTTATTGCCGTTGGCTCTTTACAATTACAAAACAGTCGCTATCAAATCACACACAAAGCCACAGAATTGCCTATCACTAGTTTCCTAACCCTATTGCTAATCTCTATCTAATTGGCTACAAAAAACTCCTATCGACACTAAACGATCTGCTCTCTACGAAGTCAGTCCCCAGTCTGACTTTTCCTACACGCGTGACTACACAGCACGCTTTTTGCGTGCCGTTACATTTAGCACGCTTGTAGCAGCCGTTCTCCTATTGAGTGGCACTCTTCTCCGTGGCTATCACGTAGGCGTGATTCTGTCGTGACCAGAGTACTAACTATCTGGTCGTTGCCTCCGTGTCTCATGAGAGAACTAGTTAATAGTCCCCCATTCTATCATTTACCCTGCCCTTATATCGGGGCACTGTATTACCTCTAATCTACTTGAGTTGACCACTCTTCCCGGTGGTCTTCTATCTTGAGGCATACCTCCTGCCTTTATATTACAGTCTTTGACAAATGGGAAGACCGAGAAGTAAATACCTGGATGGCTTGGCCACGTGGCATGGTCGAGACAGAAACACGGAGCTGATCCACGACTATGGTGATCGAGTGAGATGGTAAAACATGACCGCCCACGCTTATCGGCATGGCACATGAAGGAAGGATGTGTACGTGTGTGTATATGTGCGCTCGCATGTGCGTGTATTTGCGTGTAACCAACTACTTATTTTTGTCTATTTCTGTTAACGATATCAGGTGGTTACTAATTCAAAAGGATACCTGGAACTAAATCTGAATGGGCGAGAACTGAGGGCAGTCCCGCCGGAAATCTTTCAGCTGACAGCAACTCAAGTCCTGCGCTGGCTCACAATCACATTGATAATCTCCCCTTGATGATCGCTTACTTGAGAATGCTGAGGTAGGTTACAAATGTCTGAATGGTCTTGTCTTGTTGCTTATATGTGCGTGCTACTATATAACATGTTGGCTTCTCGTCCTTGACTTGGTGGAGTAAATTACAAGCACCTCTGAAGTCGGGGTGGATCGGCAAAGGATACTGGTAATAAGAAAAGCTCATGCACACGCAAACATCAGTCCGGGGCACTAGAAGTATTAGCACGTGTATGAACTACGCTTGAGTTCAGAGCGAGTGAACACACACACACACACACACACACACACACACACACACACACACACACACACACACGCACACACACACACACACAATTACAAGAAATGGTCCAGCAATATATCAAAAGAAGAAGAGAAGTTCCTCTAATGGGGCATCCACATGGCTGTAACATACAAATAACTGACGTCACTCATTGAGAATCTACGCTAAATCAACACCTGCTTGAGCAGAGCTGCCAACGTAACTATCTAAGACCGAGTGAGAAATGATGTTATCTGACAGACAGTAGGACCAACGCCCTGTGTCACAACATATTAAAAGGCAGAAGATCAAAAGGTTTGGCCATCTCGTTAGAATGCAACACCATCAGCTATCAACACTGGTGCTACATCAAAGAAGATCTGATAAGAGAGCAAGAGGACGCCCGAGAAGCAAATGTTTTGACATCAAAGACATTGTACAGTCACATGGAATGACACTATACGGTGCCACCCACCCCTCCCCACGACGCTTGATGGCAGAAGTGAAAGAAGATGATTGAAAAACTGTAAATATACTGATAGAAATGAAGATACATAGCACACTAGGAATATCATAATTGTTTAAAAGACGTGAATATATAATCTAGACAATAGGAGGCAGCAAAAGGTTTTGAAAAGGTTTGGTCAATCAGCCATCAGCACACGTGGATTGGCGTCGCAGACAGCAGAACACATTCTCCAAGACTGTCCAAACTACAACATATCTAGGCAAACCTTCTGGCCTAGAGAGACAACAGTGGAAGATAAACTCAATGGACCGCTGAGTAAACTAAACAAGACATTGAAGTTCATACACGAGACCACATAACAGATACAGACACATTTCAAGCGAACGAAACAATTATTATTATTATTATTATTATTATTATTATTATTATTATTATTATTATTATTAACAACGAATTAAGTGCCATTGGATGATTAATCGTCTTAAGCGACTTTCCGTATCTGTCATGGGCTTATATATCGCTGAAAGTGTGTCATTTCGTTATAATACAACATGCATGCTACCATATAAACAACTTTTAAATCATAAGTGTGACACACCCCACCCCTACTTTCTATTTTCTGCCATCAATTAGTGTGTAGTCCAAACTTATTTTTTGTTTGGGACAGACGAATCCGTCATTATTATTATTATTATTATTATTATTATTATTATTATTATTATTATTATTATTATTCATCAAGTGCCGTGCCGGCTGGCGTAGGCGTTCATGGCTCTCCACAGATCTCGGTCTTTGGTGTTCTGGATCAACTCTGCTGATGATATTCCTCCATGCCACCGTCTCAGTCCGTCCAGCATCATTTCTCTTGGTCTGCCTCTGCCTCTCTTCCCCTCGATCTTTCCAGTTGTCACGATGTTCTCAATTGCCTCTCTTCTCATCACATGACCAAAGAAAGATGTTTGTCTCTTTCTTATCGTTGTATATAGTGTTCTAGTTTCATTAGCCTCTTTCAGGCAATCGTTGTTAGTTACTCTGGCAGTCCAAGGAATTCGCAACATTCGTCTTAAAAACCACATCTCTGTTGCTTCTAAGTTCTTCCTAATTTGTTCATTTACATTCCAAGATTCGCTGCCATACAGCAAAACTGGTTCTATATAGCATTTTAGTACTCTCTTTCTTACATTCATTGATAGCGACTTATTGCATAAGATACTCTTCATTTTCTGAAATGCTGTCTTTGCCTGCCCTATTCTGCTCTTAATCTCTGTTGTACATCTTCCATCTGATGTTATAAGTGCCCCTAGGTATTTAAAATTATCCACTTGGTTGAGAATTTCCCCTTCTATTTCTATGTCACATTTTGGCGTCCCCATTTTCTTTGATATCACCATTGTTACTGTTTTCTTGATATTCAAGGAGAGTCCTTTCTGTGCACTCTCTGTTACTACACTGTCCAACAATTGTTGTAGGTCTGTTGCATTATCCGCTACCAATACTGTGTCATCTGCATAGCGTATATTGTTTATATTATATCCTCCGATTAGTATTCCTGGCTTCTCTTTGATCTCTCTCATTATTACTTCGCTATATAGGGAGAAGAGATCGGGTGACAAGACACACCCCTGTCGTACTCCTAGCTTTATCTGTTCGTAACTACCCTCTTTATTTCCCATTTTAATTGCTGCTACTTGGTTCCAGTATATATTCTTTATTATTCTTAAATCTTTCCCATCAATGTTGATATCTTCCAACATTTTAATCAGCTCATCATGTTTTACTTTATCAAATGCCTTAGTATAATCTATGAAGCATAAATATATGTCTCTTTGTTTCTCTATTGATCTTTCTATTAGTGTTCGTAATATATATATTGCATTGTTTGTACCCTTTCCTTCCATAAAACCATACTGTTCTTCACTAATTTCCATTTTTATTTTCTTTCTTGTTCTTCTCATTATAATTCTGAGTAGAAGCTTAGTGACATGGTTTATGAGGTTAATTGTACGAAAATCTTCACATTCAATTGCTCCTGGTCTTTTTGGTATTGCTATAAATACAGATTTCAGCATATCGCTCGGTAAATATCCACTGCTATAAATATCATTCAACATTTTGGTTAATATATCTACCCCAAATTCTCCCAATACTTCTAATTCTTCTACTGTGATTTCATCTGGCCCAGCTGTTTTTCCTTTCTTCATATGTTTCATAGCATCAGCGACTTCTTCTTTTAGAATAGGTGGGCCTTCTAAGTTACTTTCTTCTGTTAATTCTTCCCTTTCTCCATTATATAATTCTCTTATATACTCATTCCACCTCTTCATTATAGCACCTTCCTCCAATAAAGTCTGTCCTGTTTTTGATTTCAAACACCCTGTATTTATTCTTATCTTTCGTCCTGTGAGCTCGCTGATTTGTCTGTACATACTTTTTTGATCTTTAATGGAATTTAATTCAATTTTTCTGCATTGCTCATTTAACCAACTTTCTTTTGCCTTCACACATTTATCTCTTATTTCTTTATTTATCTTAGCATACTCTTGTTTGTCATTTTTATTCTGTTTCCTTTTGTCCATCAACCTTAAGATTTCTTCATTCATCCATTTTTTCTTAGCTTTTTGGCTTCTCTCCGGTAATATTTCTTTGCTAGTTTGATGAATGGAGTCTCTTAACATTTCCCATTGTTCATCTATACTCTGTATTTTAGCTATTGCATTGTACCTATTTTTCACAGTCACTCTGTATTGTTCTTGAATTTCTTTATCTACTTTCAGAACCGCTTTATTAAGTCTCAAGTTTTTAACCATTTTTTCCCCTCTCTTTAATCTTACTTTTATTTGTCCACATAGTGGTACATGATCACTGTTACCGTCAGCACCAGGCATTGTCTTTACATTAATTAATGCATTTCTAAATCTTTTATTAATAAGTATGTAGTCAATATGGTTGCGTATTTTCATATCAGGGCTTTTCCATGTGTATAGTCGTCTTTTATGGTGTTTAAACCATGTGTTTCCAATGATCATATCATTAATATTTGCCCATTCTATTAGTTTCTGTCCTCTTTCATTTCTTGTACCTAAACCGTAATTCCCCACTATATCCTCTACTTTTCCCTTTCCTACTTTTGCATTAAAGTCCCCCAGTATTATTTTTATTTCTTGTGATCCAATTTGGGCTATTGCTATTTCAACTTCATCGTAAAAGTTTTGTATATCTTCATCACTACTGTTTGTTGTTGGTGCATATACTTGTATAATATTTATATCTATTGGTTTGCCTTTGATTTTAACCATTATAACTCTATCTGAAATGCACCAGTATCCAGTCATAGATTTGGCTGTATTTTCATCAAATATTATTCCTACACCTTTTTCATGTGTGTCCCCTCCAGAATAAATTATTGTGTGTTTGTCGGTTATAATTTTGCCAGATCCCTTCCATCTCATCTCACTTATGCCTAGTATATTCATTTTCATGTTTTCCATTTCTCTTAGAACATTGTTTAACTTTCCTAGCTCATTTAATGTCCTAACATTCCACGTTCCTACTCTAAATTTATTTAGTTTAGTTATTGTTTTAGTTTTGCCATCAGTAGCTGGATGACGGTCTGGTGTCACCTGTGGCTCATGACTGTCCCTACCGGACGAGGATGTCCTAAGACAGCCATTAACGTCGTTCACTATTTCTGAAATGTGTGTCGCCATGAAATCTTGGGAAGATAATGTGGTGGTTTCCCCTTGCCTTCCACATTCACACGGTGGTCTTTTAACTCTGCCTTTGACAGCCATTTCCGACTGTCAGGACAAGTGAGTGCCCTGCTCTGCTCAGCTGCAGAGTTGTCCACTTATTCCGGTGGATACTCGGTCCCCAGAGCTGTGTTAGCCACACCGTGGTGTGTTTCCCATCCTCTACCGCGGGGAGGTGTAGTTGGGATTTTCCCTTCCTAAAGTTATGGTCTATGACCAAAACTCTCCAGTACTTTTTAGAGGACATTATTATTATTACTATTGTAAATACAATGCAGTATGTTTATATTGATATTATTCTATTGGCCATTACCGTTATTATTTTATTCTTACTATGTGCGTTGCTATTGTTGTATTGTAGACTTGGCAAGCGTCAGTATCGTCTTCATTCACAGACAAGCAAGATCGATTGCCCAGCTGAGCTCCATGCCTATGCGTTAAAGAACTGATTAATTATTTAATAATGACGTAGTCATGTAACTACTCTCTAGTTAAAATTGACTAGAGAATCAACCTGGGTTTAATCGCAACGTCCTGCAAAGTCCATGCAACATTTGTTTAAAGCTACCAGCCTCGTATACACGTCATTCTCTGGTTACAAATATAAATGAATTGGGTTAAACTGAAGTAAAGCTGTGGACATGTACACGATTGAAAAAACTTGCAGTACAGTATAGCTTGATACACTACGTCTTCTTATAGTGAATGCCGTGTGGTGTTGGTGATCGTGTCTGTTCACAGCCTTCTGTCTCGTGTACTGCCAATCTTCTTATAGCCCCTTTTCTCATCAAGTTTGCCAGGTGTCACTGATATTTCAAGTAAATGTTTCCGCATAAAGTATCCAAACAATCTTGAGTGTCTTCTCAAGTTGGAGAAGGTGTAGACACTCCATCTGATGTGACTCATCGATATCATGAGACTAGCACGCTACACATATCGGCACCTTCAAATGTCACGCTGATTGACGTGGATGTCAAGTGTCACCATCTCCCACGATCACCAGTCTGTGTTCTTGTTTCCGTTATACCATGTGTCCAAGCCATTCAGGTGTGTATTTCTGTGCCTCAAGCCAAGGACATGAAGTCAACATTTTAGTCCAACTGACCAGCTACCTCGGCATCAGCACACCGGAAGCTTAAAAGTGATCGCTCTTATCCGTTATGCCCTGCTAACCTCCACGATCATATATTTAATTAGTGATGTCCTATGGAGTTGATATTTTTGCTCTCAAATAAATAATTCAAAAACACAAGTGCTGAAGCAGGAACCCGCAATGGATCAGTGATGTGACAGGGCCATGCCAGTTTGGACGCACTGGGTATTAGGTGGCTAGTCTTTTTATCTGTTAGCGGACGACGAACGCAAGCGTGGAGACCTCGTCAGCCCGCGCTCCTGACATTATCGGCATAGTCCCCTGTCTACTGTGTTAATTCCAATGTGTCTACTCCATTAAATACATTTAATATTATTATTCAGATCAATGTTATGAATTAGAGAAAAATATGAAACAAGTAAATCGGCACAACTATCTCGAAATTGACATATTATTGATGGAAGGAGCATTGTAGAGATCAGAACAAAAGTGGCTGTGGTTGCCTTTAGCAAAATAGAAAACACACTGACAAATAAAAAAAAGAATTGTCAGTTGTAATGAAAAAAAAAAAGAGTGCTTAAGTGCTATATAGAACCCATATTGTTATAAAGATGTGAAACAGGAACAATAAACAGATAAGCCGAGAAACAGCTAACGGTACTGAAAATGTGGTTTCTCAAGAAAATGTAAAGAATACCATGAACGGACTGAAAAACCAACCAGCAAGTCAATAAGAAACATAAGAAAACCGTAAACTGATTAGAGAAATTAGACTAGAAAGTAAGGATTTTTTTTGACACGTTATCTGCGTTATCGCCGGTCTCTCTGGCTGTGGGGTTACAACACTTTCTCTCTGTAATCCCGTTTATCACGCAGAGTCTCGTAGCGGAGCGAGAGCTGGGGCGGTTCGACCCCCGCTCGTGACTTGCGGGATACTGAGCCGGCCGCTCAGAAAGCAATGGCAAACTACTGAGCGTAATCTTGCCAAGAGATCAACATACAGCTGAAAGATGCTGGTGTTGACAGCTAAGTCTTGTAAAAGGATATGCTAAAAAAAAAAAAAAAAAAAATCTGCGTTATCAAGAGAAAAAAAAAACAACAACTGGAAAACTCATGGCAGCTGGCATGGCTGATGTGAAAAGAAAAAGGGGAAGGCAAATCGGTAAATATCTGTATGGCTTGGCCACAAGAGGTAATCGAAACAAGAACACAGACCTGATCCAATACTGACATTGTGTTTGATGGTGAACAATGGCCACCCATGCATATAGGCATGGCACATGATGATGATGGTGACAACACAGACACCTATGGAAGAGAATGATCAGGAATCTCCACGTCTCCGAATAGATTAATTACAGAATGATTATGATATCCTGCTGAAATCACCATCTTTCTCACGTTCTTTCCCAGCAATAAGGTCCCCAAAGGTAACATTCTCTACGTTTTCTGTGTCGCTCTCAGGGTTCTTGATCTCCAACACAATCTGCTGTCCAGCCTGCCAGAGACACTGGTCAACTGTCGCCACCTGGCTGAGCTCTATCTGACAGCCAACAGACTGGCCGGGCTGCCCAAGAGCATCGGTGGTCTGAAGAACCTCAGGGTGCTGACCCTGGGAGGAAAACCAGTTTGAAGTGCTTCCAGAAGAGGTTAGACTGCTTTGAGCGCATCACTCGGATCTCGCTTGTTTGTTTTAGAATAAATCTGATCTGATTCCACATGAAACAACTGTCCGTGTAGTGATCAGTGGAAATTCACGGTTTGCTTTGACTCATTATATCAAGTTTCGTTCTATTATGTATGTCGACAACACCCGAGCCGTTCTTTATACGAGGAGCCTTGAAATGAAAAGTGTAACAGTGTGATAGAAATTACAATAACCATGCCATTGTCTTGTAACCTGTCAATACTGTTGTTAAGGATGTTAAGAGGGTTAAGCACGTGACATCACGATACAGATCAACACAGTGACGCCATAAGGGCAGTTTAAAGATGGCCGCCCAACTTTTGACATGCGCAAAAGAGGAACAGAGTTCTGTTATCCGTGTTTTTGATCAGTGAAGGGGTGAAACCTATAGAAATTCATCGACGAATGAAGGTCCAGTATGGTGATGCATGCCTGTCAATCCAGCAAGTGTATGTGTGGAGTAAGAAGTTTAAAAACGGCGTGACTTCTGTGACAGACTGGTCACGACAGGGGTCAGGGACACCGGCTAGTGACTCGAGAGGAGTTTTTTTCAATAGCAATCCAAGTACTTTATCGGCGCTGGAGGACAAAATCGAAATATGATAAATTTGTTTTTCAGAATATATTCAACCAAAAAAAAAAGGGGTTTTCATTTGAATCCCCCTCGTTTGTTGCTGCTGACGTTGCTTGGTTATTCTCAAGGAGACTGAGATTTAATTGGCTTTGAGATCGATTGAGACATGAATATCTCTGACATATGTCGGAGTGAGGTAGGTAGCTTGCTGAAGAGACTTGTCTTCCCATCCAGCACCAAAATGCTGTCTCCATGGGGACTTGAACTAAGCTCATAAACATGCGGGGAGTGCAGGATTGGTACTGGGATTTCACATCTACACAGAGATGTATTAGTCCACTTGATGATGATGATTGTTGCCAATTGTTCACACCGACCCAGGCTCTCAGTTTGGCCCGGGCCAGCAAGAGTATCAGGACATTGTCTTGGAGATAAAGGCGTCGGTATTGACCACATCACTAGTGCAGTGCCGAGCTGGTCTAAAATGATCAGATTAGCACCATATACCAAACACATCGCATGACCTGAACAGCTTTTTTGTTGCTCAAAATACTCTTTTATAATGTATGTTGTTAATTAATAACTTAGCTGTATTATAATAGGACCGTTTCCCGCTTAGTCTTCATAGTCTGTCAGGTTTTTGTCGATATCAACAGTCCGGTGTATAGTTGTGTGTTTGCTTTTTTGTGCGCTGACGAAGGCTTTGACCGCAACGTCCATTTTGTTACTTGTGATTGTGATCTAGTAAAGCTTTCTGTGTCGTTTTCTTGTTTGGGTGATTCATTGATTGTATTATTTTAGGTTGGCCTAATGACAGGTTTGCGAATCTTAGATGTACACGGCAACAAACTGTGGCACCTGCCGTTCTCACTCCAGGAACTCAAACACTTGATGCACCTGAACGCCAGCGATAATATGTTTGATCACGTCCCTTTGGTAGTCACCAAGATTACCTCCCTTCAAAAACTCAATCTCGCGAAGTAAGTTCACAATGTTCCGTTTTTTTATCTCTGTGTGTGTGTGTGTGTGTGTGCGTGCGTGGTGTGTGTGGTGTGGGTGTATGTAAGGTGTGTGTATGTGGTGTATGTGGTGTGTGTGTGAGTGTATATATGTGTGTGAGTGTGTATGTGTGTGTGAGTGTGTATGTGTGAGTGTGTGGTGAGTGTGTGTATGTGTGGTGTGTTATATGTGTGGTGTGTTATATGTGTGGTGTGTGGTGTGTGTGGTGAGTGTATGTGTGGTGAGTGTGTGTGTGGTGAGTGTGTGGTGTATGGTGTGTGTGTGTGGTGTGTGTGTGAGTGTATATATGCGTGTGAGTGTATATATGTGTGTGAGTGTGTATGTGTGAGTGTGTGGTGAGTGTGTGTGTATGTGTGGTGTGTTATATGTGTGGTGTGTGGTGTGTGTATGTGTGGTGAGTGTGTGTGTGGTGAGTCTGTGGTGTATGGTGTGTGTGTGTGGTGGGTGTGTGTGTTGTGAGTGTGTGGTGTATGATGGGTGAGTGTGTGGTGAGTGTGTGTGGTGTGTGTAGTATGTATGTGTGGTATGTATTTGGTGTGTGTATGTGTGTGTATGTGTATGAAACAGAGGGGAAAGCAAAAGGAAGAACAACTACATTCTGACACGGTGATGTGAGGAACAGATGCGCAACACTGGCCACATCCGGGCCCAAGATACGAAAAAGGAATAAAGAGGAAAAGAACCTATCACCGAGCTCATAGTTTCAGTGGTGTCCACTGACCTAGAAGCCCCTATCTATACAACTTCCAAGTTCGGACCTGACCACCGTGACATGCAAGACCATCATCAGGTTTGACACTGCTTGTTACCTGTTGTTGTTGTTATGTGTTTCAATACAGGATTCGTTTATTGACTTCAAATGATGCATGACTCTGCAGTATGCACCCCAAGAGATGCAGCGAAATATGTCAGGCAATAAATCGTGCAACATATTCTTTATGGTTTCTGTGTTGAAGTTACACGATACTTGTTCTACAGGAACCGGCTACCTTCTTTGTTGAAGTTACACGATACTTGTTCTACAGGAACCGGCTACCTTCTTTGTTGAAGTTACACGATACTTGTTCTACAGGAACCGGCTACCTTCTTTGTTGAAGCTACACGATACTTGTTCTACAGGAACCGGCTACCTTCTTTGTTGAAGTTACACGATACTTGTTCTACAGGAACCGGCTACCTTCTTTGTTGAAGTTACACGATACTTGTTCTACAGGAACCGGCTACCTTCTTTGTTGAAGTTACACGATACTTGTTCTACAGGAACCGGCTACCTTCTTTGTTGAAGTTACACGATACTTGTTCTACAGGAACCGGCTACCTTCTTTGTTGAAGTTACACGATACTTGTTCTACAGGAATCGACTAGCTTCTTTGTTGAAGTTACACGATACTTGTTCTACAGGAACCGACTAGCTTCTTTGTTGAAGTTACACGATACTTGTTCTACAGGAACCGACTAGCTTCCCTGCCTGTGGACTTTGATGCCTTGAGAGGTCTGCACGAGGTCAACCTGAGCCACAACTGCTTCGTGTCCATTAGCTCCCTGGTGACCAGCTTGAGGCACCTGAAATATCTGAGCCTGGCACACAACAGGCTCAAGTTTCTGCCGCCCCAGATGTCACAGTTACAGGTGAGTGACAGTTCACATGTCACAGTTACAGGTGAGTGTCAGTTCACATGTCACAGTTACAGGTGAGTGTCAGTTCACATGCCACAGTTACAGGTAAGTGACAGTCTGCATGTCACAGTTACAGGCAAGTGACAGTTAACATGTTACAGTCACAGGTTAGTGTAGTCTCAAATGTCACATATAGGTGTCACCTCAAATGTCACAATTACAGGTCAGTGTCAGTTCACACATCACAGTTATTGGTTAGTGTCACCTCACATGTCACACTTACAAGTTAGTGTCAGTTCACACGTCACAGTTACATGATGGTGTCAATTCACACGTCACAGTTACAGTTAAGTGTCAATTCACATGTCAAGTTACAGATGAGTGTCATACATGCAGGTCGTAAGAGGCGACAAAGGAAAGTTGGGCGTGGGCTTGTCTCTCCCATTTCTGTGAAAACTTTAGCTGTCAAATCCCACCAGCCACGAACAAGTCCAAGCAAGAGTTAACAAGCTGATCAGGAGAACAGAGAGCGCTTCTAGAAGTCCAAGCAAGAGTTAACAAGCTGATCAGGAGAACAGAGAGCGCTTCTAGAAGTCCAAGCAAGAGTTAACAAGCTGATCAGGAGAACAGAGAGCGCTTCTAGAAGTCCAAGCAAGAGTTAACAATCCGATCAGGAGAACAGAGAGCGCTTCTAGAAGTCCAAGCAAGAGTTAACAAGCCGATCAGGAGAACAGAGAGCGCTTCTAGAAGTCCAAGCAAGAGTTAACAAGCCGATCAGGAGAACAGAGAGCGCTTCTAGAAGTCCAAGCAAGAGTTAACAAGCCGATCAGGAGAACAGAGAGCGCTTCTAGAAGTCCAAGCAAGAGTTAACAAGCCGATCAGGAGAACAGAGAGCTCTTCTAGAAGTCCAAGCAAGAGTTAACAAGCCTACCAGGAGAACAGAGAGCGCTTCTAGAAGTCCAAGCAAGAGTTAACAAGCCGACTAGGAGAACAGAGAGCGCTTCTAGAAGTCCAAGCAAGAGTTAACAAGCCGACTAGGAGAACAGAGAGCGCTTCTAGAAGTCCAAGCAAGAGTTAACAAGCCGACCAGGAGAACAGAGAGCGCTTCTAGAAGTCCAAGCAAGAGTTAACAAGCCGACCAGGAGAACAGAGAGCGCTTCTAGAAGTCCAAGCAAGAGTTAACAAGCCGACCAGGAGAACAGAGAGCGCTTCTAGAAGTCCAAGCAAGAGTTAACAAGCCGACCAGGAGAACAGAGAGCGCTTCTAGAAGTCCAAGCAAGAGTTAACAAGCCTACCAGGAGAACAGAGAGCGCTTCTAGAAGTCCAAGCAAGAGTTAACAAGCCTACCAGGAGAACAGAGAGCGCTTCTAGAAGTCCAAGCAAGAGTTAACAAGCCTACCAGGAGAACAGAGAGCTCTTCTAGAAGTCCAAGCAAAAGTTAACAAGCCTACCAGGAGAACAGAGAGCTCTTCTAGAAGTCCAAGCAAGAGTTAACAAGCCTACCAGGAGAACAGAGAGCTCTTCTAGAAGAGGTATGGCGTGAAGCGGAGACAGCTGCAAGGAGTACGGATCGTAGATTGTCTTCCTTCCAGCCACGGAAACTTCCAGAAATGTCACCTGCAATGCTAGAACTATGTGTGAATTTGGGAAGACACCACCTGTGGTGGAAGAGATGAAATATTGGCAGTTTAGGAGACAAGAGGTGAAGAAAAGATGCAGCTTCTTGATAGGACGTACATTAAGAAAGCCTGAGATTAGTGTTACTAGAAAGGCCTTAGTCTGGAATCCACAAAGGAACAGAAATAGGGGAAGACACAAAAACATACGGAGATTAACATTTGTTAATGTGTCCGCTCGCTTTGAACTCAAGCGTAGTCTATACACGTGCTACTACTGGGAAGTGCAACGGACTGATGTTTGCATGTGAATTAGCTTTCCTTATTGCCAGTGTCCCTCGCCATCAGGCCAGCCCACTCCCACTTCTGAGGTACTTGTAATTTACGTCTCCAAGTCAAGGACGAGAAATCAACATCTTAGTTCAGCTTACTGGTATTAGGGTTGAACCCGACTGCCTCGTCATCTTATACCGGAATTGTAAGAACGACCGCTTGTTATCTATTCTGCCCATACTGACTTCCACACACGGAGATGCCAAGTAGAAACATACATAAATATTATGTGTTTTAATTGTTTCAGCTTTATTATTATTCATTTATTCACTTCATATTATATAACTCTGCAGTATGCACCTGAAGAGATGCAGCAAAATATGCCAGGCAGTAAGTCGTGCAACATATTGTTTGTGGGTTCTGTGCTTAAATTCACTAAGGGAATCCATTGTTATGAATAAATAATCTGCTGAAACCATGAACGGGGCTGCATGGAACAGATAATGATAAGACGGCGTGGGGTGAGTTAATCGAGAGCCTCTGCCCCGATGGAGGATACATGGGGACATACGAGGATGGGCGGCTACTGACTGTTCCAATGACCAGTTGCATACCCATGCCTCTACCTGTTAACTTGATCGCTACATAATGTTGGTTGTATGGGCACACAATGAACCCCACTTGTACTCCACAGAACCTCCGAGTTCTGCACCTACAACACAACAACCTGCGCCATGTGCCCTCCATGTTGAGAAGCCTTCAGTTCTACAACGTGTCCAGCAACCAACTGACCAGCTTTTCTGTGGAAGGCATGCGCGGTCTCGTGTCTCTGTCCGCCTCTTGTGAGTATGAAACATGTTCATGTATACTGACCAATCCACTGTGGACTTCTATACACGTCTTCCTTATACTCCCAACATTTGTCATTTCACTATATATTTATATACCACTCTTCCTTATACTGCCAACATTTGACAAATGTCTATATATTTTTATACAAGTCTTCCTAATACTGCCAACATTTGACAAATCTTTATATATTTACATTTACACAGGGAGTCTCCGTGGCGAAGTAGTCAAGCCGTTTGACTCCTGCTCCAAAGGTTGTGGGTTCGATTCCGGGCCGCGTGCTTCGGTTCACGAGTGGAATTTTTCGGAGACTCCTGTGGAGTTCGTGCTTTTTGCGACGTTTTCCGCGCTGCGGAAAGAGACCGAGCCATTTGGGATAAAACTCGGTGCAATGAAGTCGACCCTGTCGACTTTTAAAGCGACTTTTTATATATTTACATACCAGCCTTCCTTAGTTACCCAACATTTGACATATCTCTGTGTACTGATTTACTAGTCTTTCTTAGACGACCGACAATTGACTATATATGTATATACAGGGTCTTTCTTACACTTTGAACAATTGAAAATTATCTATTTAATTATTTACGAGCTTTCCAAAGACTGTCAAAATATGGCTGCATGATTTTATTTCTCTTGAATGGTTGGAACAGTTAATGTATATAATTTTTAGGAAACTATATATAAAGTATGTGGGATCATGTATATAATCTATGTGTT
This sequence comes from Cepaea nemoralis, assembly GCA_014155875.1. NCBI lineage: Eukaryota > Metazoa > Mollusca > Gastropoda > Stylommatophora > Helicidae > Cepaea > Cepaea nemoralis. The sequence continues at coordinate 74,075 of JACEFZ010027389.1, read as the reverse complement.
AATGTATAGAATAAATAGGATAATGTAAAGAATCAACTGGATAATGTAATCTATACGATAATTATAGAATCGATTGGATAATGTATATAATGTATGAGATCGTGTATAGAATCTCCGCGGTGGAGTATATAATCTATGAGATAATGTATTTAATATATGAGATAGTGTATATAATTTATGCGATAATGTAAAGCGTTGCAACAGACGTTCATTGGCGGAGTGGTTCGTTTTTGGTTCGTGCAGATATGTTTCCATTCATTGCGTAAACTGCGTGGGCTTTTGCCATTAAGAAAAGGATGGCATACTCCACCGTGATCCTGGTGTAGTGGACCGGACGTCTAACCTTCTCCAACAAGGGCCAGAAATTCAGAGAAGCCGTGTTCCCGTTCCACACGTTGCAAATCTCCCGCTGGTTGGAAACTGGAAAAAGCAGGAAGTATAGCCGAATGCCCTGGATAAATGTGGATGTTAAGAAACCTACTCACAAAATAACACCATGTATGATTCTAGTTCATAAACATTCGAATTATCATCCGTGCTACGGAGTTCGTCTACAGTGTTGAAATTCTCCTACTGTGATCTATAGGTGGGGAAAGGGGGGGGGGGGGAGGGGTTACTTATGGAGATATCTGAGTTTGATACAAGTAATTCTTGAAAAAAAAAAACATAGTGGGTAGAAAAGTTGTGGTTTTGACCAAGAGCAAAAACAAAGAGAACCAGCGTGTACTGTGATAGGAAACTTCATACCAGTGACACCAGTAGAGTCACAGGATGCCTCTTGCACATGCAGTGGTGTACAATTATCTTGGTTCAATGATACTAATAACAACAACAGCAGCAGGAGGAAGAGGAGGAAGAGAAGAAGGAGTAGAAGAAGAAGAAGAAGAAGAAGAAGAAGAAGAAGAAGAAGAAGAAGAAGAAGAAGAAGAAGAAGAAGAAGAAGGAGGAGGAGGAGGAGGAGGAGGAGGAGGAGGAGGAGAAGAAGAAGAAGAAGAAGAAGAAGAAGAAGAAGAAGAAGAAGAAGGATGAGGAGGAGGAGGAGGAGAAAAAAGGGGTGGGGTGGGGGAAGAGAGAGGAATAATAAACAGACGAGCATCTATTTCCTCTACCCTAACCACGAAGAAAGGTCTCTGTCAGCAGATATTTTCCCTGTAATGTTATTATGAAGTGCTAATTATCCCCCTAGCTACTGTGGTGTAGGGAGCCGCTGTATGTCACGGGCTGGCAGGCTTGCCTCACGGCCTGTTTGTCATGTGTTCGAATTCCATCTTGACGGGGAGATTTTAAAAACTTCATCTGTTACCAGGTCCATCCTGTCTACAATGGGTAAAAGGACATGCACTAGAAGGCAACAGCAAATGGCGTATTATACACACTACCACAATTCTCCAACCATCCATCATCCATCCATCCATCCATCATGTGCCATGCCGATAAGCGTGGGCGGTCATGTTTTGCCATCTCACTCGATCACCAGAGCTGTGGATCAGCTCCGTGTTTCTGTCTCGACCATGCCACGTGGCCAAGCCATCCAGGTATTTACTTCTTGGTCTTCCCCTTGGTCTCTTCCCTTCGATCTTGCCAGTCGTCACCAAGTTCTCCAATTCATTTCTTCTCATAACACGCCCACAAAATTTTGACTGTCTACGTCTAATTTCTCTAATCAGTTTACGATTTCATTTGTTTCTTGAAGGACTTGTTCATTGGTTTTTCTGTCCAGTTCATGGTATTCTTTGCATTTTCATCAGAAACCACATTTCCACAGCCATAAGATGTTTTTCAGCTTGTCTGCTCATTGCTCACGCCTCACATCCATATAAAAGTATAGATCTATGTAGCACTTCAACACTCTTTTTCTCGTTTCAATTAATATCTTTTTATTGGTCAGTATGTTTTTCATCTTGCAAAAAGCTATCTTCGCAATGGCAATTCTTGTTATGACTGTTCCGAGATAGTTGTACCGATTCACTTGTTTAAGAATATGCCCATTTACTTGTATATAATATTGTGGTATTTCTTCCTTCCTAGTGACGCCCATAATCTGTGTCGTTTTACGATTCAGTTCTAACCCTAATTGTCCACTGTGTGCAACAACCGCATCTACTAAATATTGCAGGTCCTGTTCATTGTCTGCAATCAAGACTGTACCAAAGGCATATCTAATGTTATTGATGCATCGTCCCCCAATGTTGATTCCTTCCATATCTTCTATATTTCAGAAAATATTTTCACTGTACAGGAAAAAAGATCTGGAGACATTACACATCCCTGTCTCACACCTCCCTTAATAGGCTGATATTGACCTACTTCATTATCAATTCTTATGGCAGCTTGTTGTTTCCAATATATGTTTATTCTAGTGCAGATTGATCTGTATAAATATGGCGTTAGCATCATATACCCTAGGCGTAGGAAGAGTGTCCTTAAGTGTACCCGGACTATTGTAGTATGTGCCATTATTTGATATCTGCCATGACCTTTCACAGGTAACAACCTTGACACTGTTCCTCGCGGCCTGTACAAGTTGAAGAAGCTGAAGTTCCTCTACCTAGACCACAACCAGCTGGTGGAGCTCCACGAGGATCTGCGACAGTTGAAAGAGCTGCGAGTCTTGGATGTTTCCAACAACCAGCTGGTCTCACTACCCCGTTGTCTGCACAGGCTTGTCAAACTGCAAAGTTTCAACGTTAAAGACAATCATAAACTCAAGCAAACAGAAGAAGGGAACGGGGAGTCAAAGAAAGACACGGTAGATTCCGCCAGTGTTAAGTATAAGATTCCAAAAACAAAAGAGGGCGTAATGAACCAAAATCATAAACTGGATGAACATAAAGGCAGTGTCAACATATCTGAAAGCAGAAGCAACGCGTTTGATAATGATGTAATGGACAGCAGTGGCAGGCAAGAGAGGTATGTCAGTGACAGCAAAGATAGAACAAACTTTAACAAGGATAGTGAACTATCAGACTTGGAAATGTACGCTAAATCCAGTCGTAGCCGCGCTAAAGGTCGGCAGGGTTTAAGAGGCACTGGGGTGTCTGTCCCCAGTGTTAGAGCTGACAGTCAGCTGTATAAAGGACAAACACGTGCTAGAGCAGCTTTACCAGCAGGACCCCAAACAAAAACACCCAAAAAAGTCAGTTCGTTGCAGTATCTTAGACATCTTCTCTTCGGCTTGCCAAAGAAAACCAAGAGCCTGAGATCTGATGTTTGTGGCTCCATTTCTGCCTCCAACAAGCTGTCTGAAAAATCGATTCACTTCCAAGACAGCGCTATGAGCTCGCAGAACAAAGGCACAAGAAATGTTCCAAGGACCAGACACTCAACAATTTCTAGAAACTCGTCCAGTTTGTGGTCTCACAGAAAACCACATTGGACAAAAAGCATTAGCCCAGATGGAAGTAGCCATGAGCCACTTTTAGCAAACCGGATTCATTTCAACATCCCTGACGACAGAAGCGACTATGCGGATGCCAAGTCGGACAGCCATGGTTACGGGACATGGCGTTCCAGACATCGTTCGGCTGATCGGTATCTGGATACAGAGAGTCTTGACTACAGTGGCAGTAGTTCCTACAGCGGACAGGACTATACGCCAAGACCTCTAGATCCGAGCTATAATGATGCCCGTACACAAGGTAATGGAGATTACAGGCATGCGATGTACGCACCTAATGAGGGATTCTATTTCAGTAGTGATCATTCTTATGGCGAGGGTGACTCGAGAAACAAGAATCATAAAAAACACACACAGATGAATACACGTCAGTATTGCAACAATAACGACAGCGATAGTCAATGCTTTAGAAATAAGTACGTAAATAATGTATGCCATTGTTCCAGTCCAAATGACACACAAACGATACGTGGGGAGAGGTCAAGTAATGACAGGAGTAGAAATAATTTTGATAGAAATTCTTCTACCTCTACGAACATAAAAACCCAAGATAAGTCTTCTTTTGTGAGTGGGAAAAATGTTAAAGCTACGGAAAAACACGAAGATCAACATAGAAGTGACCATCGAGGATTCACATCACAGCCCTACACAACAGCACCCAGCTCGTTCCCAGAATCTGAGTTAGTCAACTCTAGCAAACGCATGACCATCCCTCAAGTTGGATGCTGGTACAGAGATGGACCTGTCAACTCTCTAAGAAGCTTGAGTGGGCACACAGGCCAGTTGGGTGGCAAGTTTTGCCTTCGAGGTCATTCTCATCCTCATATACATCATGGTGATCAAAGAGAATCATCTCTGTTTTATCATAGTGATCCCGCATCAGACGTGGACCAGAACTACATGTACGGAAACGCTTCATTGCAGAGACAAGACAAGAACTTTGTGGAGCTTCGTGGCAAACCGAATGTTGAATCTAATCATGGGAGATTGCACAAGAACTGTTCAGAATTCGACCACGTGTTAATGACAAGAGATTTTACAGATTCCGAACCAAATACCAATGAGAAAGCTTTCCAGAGAAATGATACAAATAACACTTGCTTGTATGGCTCAGGATATCAAGAATCTAAAGTTGGTGGTTCGTTTATTAGAGGAAGAAATCCCAACCCAACACTCAGTCACAGCAGAAGCGTGGATTCTCTCATGGAGTTGGCCAGCAGAGGCACTACCCTCGGGACGAAGGCAGTCATTAACCGGAAGAATGTTGTGAGAGGCGCTAAGCCGAACGCATTAGCGGGTGGCTTTAGTGAGATGAGTGTACATAGTGATGATGGACACACGGTGGACGCGGTGAACCAGGGCGGCACAGATTACAGTCTCCTGGGTGTGTGCAGTCAGGTGGAGACTTTGCTCAACAGGAACCTTCTGCAGCCTGTCATCGGCTACCAGCACCGAGGCAGACACAGGTAATATACTTTGAGATGTCAGTTGTTGGAGAAATTAGAGGTCATTGAACTAACACGAGAAAGATATATGCGGGTATTGGTTGACACTCAAAGACATTTATAAAAACAATAGAGATTAGTGGACAGAATCATCCTCATGTTACAGGCCCTTCACAGAAGGTAGCTGTTTTAACGGCCTGCCGTACAGTTTCCCGTCTCTTACTATTTCTCTCTCCCCCCCTCCCCCCCCCACACCTTACGCTCAAGGTCTCTGTAAGGCGCTATCCCCCATTTTCTAACTGGTGGACCCTGTCCCAGCTCCCATAACTGTTCCTCCAAGCCTCTAGCGTTAAATATGGCCACAGTACGTCAGTCTTCGAGACATGTTGATAAGCCAGCTTTCTCCCATGTGTAGCTGTTGCTAGTGACCTTTGTGCCGGTCTCCTTGGCGAAGAAGTTAATGACGCTGTTTGTAATCCCGTATACCCACGCAGTTGCACGTGATTCGGCAGCGGATTGTGTTGCATTGGTTTCTAACGGAAAAGTATGTGAGCCGATCGTTCAGAAAACAATGGCAAACTACTGAACGTAAAACTTGCCAAGACATCAACTGCAGCTGAGAAATGCTGGTGATGACTGCAACGTCCTGTAAATAGGATAAGCAAAAAAAAAAATGATCTTTGTAGGGGTGTCTAGTTGACCGGTCGTCGGATTACATTGTTCCCACAGCAAGACGCTGTCGTCATATTGAGGCGACAGGGTCGAATCCCTCTGTAATGACTACAGCTGTCAATTGTTATAATGTTTAGTGTGCCCTCTAGCCTAGACAACTTTCCTATACTCCTATGTGTTTTAGAACCGCTGATATAAAGTGTTTATTTTGTTTTAGTACCGCTGATGTAAAGTGTTTATTTTGGTTTATAACAGCTGATATAAAGCGTTTATTTTGTTTTAGTACCGATGATATAAAGCTTTATTTTGGTTTAGAACCGCTGGTATAATATGTTTATTTAGTTTTAATACCGATGATATAAAGCTTTATTTTGGTTTAGAACCGCTGGTATAATATGTTTATTTAGTTTTAGTACCGCTGATGTAAAGCGTTTATTTTGGTTTAGAACCGCTGGTATAAAGTGTTTACTTACAGCTTTGCCGAAAAAACAATACGAGAAAATGCGCAAGGACTCTGGAGGATGGATGACAGAGCAAATGTCAGAGGGAGCAACCTGACTGGTGATAATGCTGGCGATGATGATGGTGATGATGATGTTGATGACGAGGGTACCCTTCCTGGACTGGAGTACACCCAGCCTCAGACTTTCGCGGTGACAAGTCAAGGAGGCCAGTTTGTGTCCAGTGCTGGTCCACGGGTGGAGATCAGTCTACCCGCTCACGCCACGGTTAAGCCACTCCATATTACAGTACAGGTAGGTGGATTCTATTTTAGTGTTTGCACATTTGTCCCGGAGCGGTTTCCTGCGGTGTCTGTGATGTGATATAGCGTGTGGAGAAATAGTAGGGTCAATCTTGTCCTCACTTTCGTTGGCGACGAGCTAATGAATCGAATCAGCGTCAGACTGAATCTATACAAGTTGTTATTTCAGTTACTCAGTGAATCAGTCATGGCATTCCCCAGTCAGCTAATCAGTCAAGTCATTCATCAGTCAGTGAATCAGTCATGTCATTCATCAGTCAGCGAATCAGTCATGTCATTCATCAGTCAGCTAATCAATCAAGTCATTCATCAGTCAGTGAATCAGCCATGGCATTCATCGGCCAGGGAATGCCTCTTGAGATTTTCAATTAGAAGCAGTGATTTGTGATTCTGTGATTGACTCTTCCCCGTGAAATCCAGCCATCGCCCAATGTGTTCCATAGATTGTGCATTTGGTCCATCCATCTATCCATCATGTGGCATGCCGATAAGCGTGGGCGGTCATGATTCGCCATTTCACTCGATCACCAGAGTCGAGGATCAGCTCAGTGTACCTGTCTAGACCATGCCACGTGGTCAAGCCATCCAAGTATTTACTTCTAGATCTTCCCCTTGTTCTCTTCCCCTCGATCTTGTCTGTTGTCACCAAGTTCTCCAATTTATTTCTTCTTATAACATGTCCAAACAATTTCGACTGTCTTTGTCTCGTCTCTCTAATCAATTTACGATTTTCATTTGTTTCTTGTAGTACTTGGTCATTGGTTTTTCTGTCTGTCCATGGTATTCTTTTCATTCTTCTCAAAAACCACATTTCCACAGCCATCAGATATTTTTCAGCCTGACTGCTCATTGTCCAAGCTTCACATCCATACAAAAGTACAAGCATCTCAAATCTCTTTTTCTCGTTTCAATTTACATCTTTTATTCTAACTCCAGCTGTTCACTGTGTGCAACTAACGCATCTACTAATTGTTGCAGATCCTGCTCATTGTCTGCAATCAATACTGTATTATCTGCATATGTAATGTTTTTGATGTATCGTCCCCCAATGATGATTTCATGTATATCTTCTACATTTCTGACAATATTTTCACTGTACAGGGTAAAAAGATCTGGAGATATAACACATCTCAGTCTCACACCTCTCTTAATAGGCTGATATTGTCCCACTTCATTATCAATCCTTATGGCAGCTTGTTATTTCCAATATATGTTATTTATAAGTCTAATGTCTTTCCCATCAATTACAATTGGTCAGCAGCGTACTAAACAAATCTGGGCTTCTTAGTGGCCACGCGCTGCCGAGGTCGCAAGAAAAAAAAAAGGAATTTACACTGGCCAAGACCTTGAGTGACCTCTCCGAGCGGTCCATCAACAGGCTGGGGTCCAAGTGGAGCTATCATCACAAGGATTGGCACGCCTACCCGCATGTGTGAAATTCTAGCACCGGTTTTACACCCCAGCTGAATTCTGTACTTGAGCAGGGGAAGGAGGAACACGGATATACTAACATGAACCTACTCTGGGTGGATGCAATGTTAGGACACTCTCATTTGGTAGGCCTGAGTCCAAGGAGGAACAGGTGGTTTGTCGTTTCTTCTGGCCCATCTTCATTGCTCCATTGCTGCCTCTCACGGACAACTTGTATAATAAACATTCCCCCAATTGTAATACGTTACATCTATCTTAGCTATTTATTATTGCCATGTCAAAAATTATTTAGAGTGAGTCATGTATCACTGATTATTGCACGTTTTCCATTCTTTTAATGCATATTGTTTATGTTGTTTTCATCGTTGTCTATGATTAGCGTAACAAGTGATATATGACTTAAATAATATATGAGAGCAGAGAGATAAGAATGGTAGTAAATCCGATTGCCCAAATCTTAACCCTTTGAAAATAAAGTTAATTCGTTCGTTCCCATTACGAACAACACGAGCTGGAACCGAACCCTTGTTCTGCCGCGCTCTTGTCATTGCCAGCGTAATTTCCTAACGGTTACACCAAAACATCCGTTAGGAGAAGAAGGAGAGGTAGCATAACACTACTTGTGGAGATAAAGTATGAGGGTAAGTTAATAAGCAAGTCACAAATATCTGTAGAAAAATAACTAAATATGATAACAGCTTGAAACCAGTTTATTTGTATACATAAATTGTCCCTTCATTTCTCAATATAATTTCCACCAAAATTGATGCACTTATCACATAGTTTTATCAGTTCTCCCAAACCGGCTGCAAAGAATTGCGTGCTCTGTTTTCTAAACCACGTTTTCACTTCACATTAAACTTCGGCGTCATTCGCGAAATGTCTCCCGCCAAGGTGAGTTTTCAGTGGACTTAGCCCCTAGCGATTTCCAGTAAAGCTGTGTATAGTTGGGTAGAAAACGTTACGAGTGCAAGTCAATAAATAAGTCACACAGTTCTGTGGGGTGGCAGGTAGATGAAAACAGGGTACACAGATTTATGCAGTCGGTTTGGGAGGACTGATAAAACAATGGGATACGTGCATCAATGTTGGTTGAAATTATGTTAAGAAATAAAGAGAGAGTGTATGTGTACAAATAAACTGGTTTCACGTTGTTATCACATTTTGTTATTTTTCTACAACCATTTGTGACTTACTTATTAACTTACCCTCGTATGAATAAAATTAGTGAAACTGCTGTAAAGCTGTGGAAATGTAAAAAATATAATATAACACAAAGTAATGCAGCTTTACGTAACACAATTACGGAAAACAAAAGGCATTGCGGGTATTAGCCTTCACCAACAAACAACAGGTTTCTTAGTGGCCAAGCGCTGCTAAGAAACAGGTTGTTCTCTGGACAACAGGATTGTGAGAGCTGATGTTCCAAGCCTCACGATAGATGGTAGAAATGTCAGCAGAGAGAACAAACTGAAGTATCTGGGGATCACATTTGACAGGAGCCTGTCCTTCAAGGGTCATGTGGAGACCGTTGTGACAAGATCTCAAAAGGGACTCAACGCACTTAAAACTATGGCTGCAATGGACATAGAGCAGAGAATGCTTTTCAGACTATACCAGCACTTGATCCTCTCAGTGATTGATTTTGGTCTAGGACTGCTCACTGTCTCAAAGAGTCAGCTGGTGAGATTGAAGCGCATACAGAACGAGGCTATGCGGGTCATCCTGGGATGCACCAGAGACAACCCAGTGGTGTGTATGCGGTACATCCTTGGTTTGCCGACTGTTGCTGGTAGGCTCAAGGTGATGCAGGCGAGGGCATACCTCAGAGTAGCTCCTGATACAGATCACCCGATGCATGAGGCGCTGGACGCAGTTAAGGGCCAGCGACTGATAAGAGGGAAATCATGGATGGCTCAGGCGGAGGATACGATCAGACACGTGTGTCCCTTGGAGAACATTAGGCGAGGAGAGGAGTGGGTCAGAGTGCCATCGGAGCAGTCAGACTTGTGCAGAGTTATAATCACGTTGAGCCGGGAGTGCAGGGAGTGGCCAGCAGGGGCCACGGAAGTGGAAATCAGCAACTAATTCAGGATAATGTTCGCCCGGGTGATGTGATTATCTACACAGATAGTTCGGTGTTGAGAGGTAGTAGAAGTGCCTAGGGTTTCTTGGCAAAGGCTAATGGTCGACGTTTGGTGCAGGAGAGCCTGGCATATGATACCACAACGTCAAGCTTAAGAATAGATGTGGAGGCAGTCAGTGCAGCTATCTGCTGGATGGAGAATACGATACACACACACATTGTGATTGTAACTGACTCAGAAAGCATGCTGAGTAGGGTGAGGACAGGCAAGCTTCGTGCCGAGTGGCTTGCTTCGCTTCGGAAGTCACAGGTGGCAAGCATCATCTGGATATTTTCTCCGGGGCATGCTGGTGTGTTGGGGAATGAACAGGCAGACAGATTGGCCTTGTGGGAGCACGTGTACACCTCAAAGAAGCAAATCGATCACCATGGTCTGACAAGAATGCGACAGCGTGGAGTGACGAGGGAATCTGACCGATGCTCGACGCTTAGAGAAAAGGCGAGACGCATATATAATCAGATTGCTACTGGTACTATTGGGATTGGAACTCTTCGCTGGCTTCTGAGGATGGGGACGGAGCGCTGACGGGAATGCCCCGAATGCTGTGATGTCAGTTCCTAAATCAATCAATCAATCAATCAATCAATCAATCAATTAAAACCAACAAACAAATACACAAAACACAAGATATAAACACGGGGGAGACACTCTAGTTCCCTTTACTTTCTCTGCTCTTGGTTCGGAAACCTATTAGATTATTATTTACTTTTCAGCTCATGTTTGTACCTCCAATCGTCCTCGCCAAAGTAAAAGAGCTCAACTATTTTGTAAACAACATCGTTGCCATGGGACCGGTGGTGTACTTCCACTCGGCCACGGCGGCCAAGCTCAACAGTCCGGCTACGGTCACCATCCCAGCTCCTGCTGATGTCAAGGGCGGTCACCTGACTGTGCTGACTGTGAGAAAGGATAACTCTTGTATCCCTTGTTCAAGCGGGTACCGATCTGGGAGACTCACAGGCACATTCACAACCTGGCAGTTTGTTGGGTAAGTCTGGCAGTTTGTTGGGTAAGTCTAGCCATTCGTTGGGTAAGTCTGGCAATTTGTTGGGTAAGTCTGGCGGTTTGTTGGGTAAGTCTGGCCATTTATTGGGTAAGAATGACAGTTTGTTGGGTAAGTCTGGCCATTTGTTGGGTAAGTCTGGCAGTTTGTTGGGTAAGTCTGGCAGTTTGTTGGATAAGTCTGGCAGTTTGTTGGGTAAGTCTGGCAGTTTGTTGGGTAAGTATGGCAGTTTGTTGGGTAAGTATGGCAGTTTGTTGGGTAAGTCTGGCAGTTTGTTGGGTAAGTATGGCCGTTTGTTGGGTAAGTATTTCAGTTTGTTGGGTAAGTCTGGCCATATGTTGGGTAAGTCTGGCAGTTTGTTGGGTAAGTCTGGCAGTTTGTTGGATAAGTCTGGCAGTTTGTTGGGTAAGTCTGGCAGTTTGTTGGGTAAGTATGGCCGTTTGTTGGGTAAGTATGGCAGTTTGTTGGGTAAGTCTGGCCGTTTGTTGGGTAAGTCTGGCCATTTGTTGGGTAAGTCTGGCAGTTTGTTGGGTAAGTCTGGCAGTTTGTTGGATAAGTCTGGCAGTTTGTTGGGTAAGTCTGGCAGTTTGTTGGGTAAGTATGGCAGTTTGTTGGGTAAGTATGGCAGTTTGTTGGGTAAGTCTGGCAGTTTGTTGGGTAAGTATGGCCGTTTGTTGGGTAAGTATGGCAGTTTGTTGGGTAAGTATGGCCGTTTGTTGGGTAAGTCTGGCCATATGTTGGGTAAGTCTGGCAGTTTGTTGGGTAAGTCTGGCAGTTTGTTGGATAAGTCTGGCAGTTTGTTGGGTAAGTCTGGCAGTTTGTTGGGTAAGTATGGCAGTTTGTTGGGTAAGTATGGCAGTTTGTTGGGTAAGTCTGGCAGTTTGTTGGGTAAGTATGGCCGTTTGTTGGGTAAGTATGGCAGTTTGTTGGGTAAGTCTGGCCATATGTTGGGTAAGTCTGGCAGTTTGTTGGGTAAGTCTGGCAGTTTGTTGGATAAGTCTGGCAGTTTGTTGGGTAAGTCTGGCAGTTTGTTGGGTAAGTATGGCCGTTTGTTGGGTAAGTATGGCAGTTTGTTGGGTAAGTCTGGCCGTTTGTTGGGTAAGTCTGGCCATTTGTTGGGTAAGTCTGGCAGTTTGTTGGGTAAGTCTGGCAGTTTGTTGGATAAGTCTGGCAGTTTGTTGGGTAAGTCTGGCAGTTTGTTGGGTAAGTATAGCCGTTTGTTGGGTAAGTATGGCAGTTTGTTGGGTAAGTCTGGCAGTTTGTTGGGTAAGTATGGCCGTTTGTTGGGTAAGTATGGCAGTTTGTTGGGTAAGTATGGCCGTTTGTTGGGTAAGTATGGCAGTTTGTTGGGTAAGTCTGGCCATATGTTGGGTAAGTCTGGCAGTTTGTTGGGTAAGTCTGGCAGTTTGTTGGATAAGTCTGGCAGTTTGTTGGGTAAGTCTGGCAGTTTGTTGGGTAAGTATGGCCGTTTGTTGGGTAAGTATGGCAGTTTGTTGGGTAAGTCTGGCCGTTTGTTGGGTAAGTATGGCCGTTTGTTGGGTAAGTATGGCAGTTTGTTGGGTAAGTCTGGCCGTTTGTTGGGTAAGTCTGGCAGTTTGTTAGGTAAGTCTGGCAGTTTGTTGGGTAAGTTTATATCTGACAATTTGTTGGCTAAGTCTAAATTTATCAGATTATTTGCTGGGTAATTCTACATTCGGCATTTTGTTAGGTAATTCTACACCTGGCGATTTGTTCGGTGATATTTCATCTGGTAATTTGGTTGACAATTCTTTACCTCGCAATTTGCTTAGTAATTATACACCGGGCAATTTTTTGGGTAATTCTAAGCTTTTGGGAATTTGTGTGGTAATTTTAAACTTGGCAATTGTTGTTGGTTATTCTAAACCTGACAATTTATTGGTTAAATGTAAATCTAGCAATTTGTCGGGTAAACCTTCTAGGAACGATGCCTGCCAAGGCCGCTCTGTCCAAACCATTGTCACTTGTATTATGTCACAGGTATGCTGTCCCCGAGATATGGCGCTGTTTACGAACCTGTTCTCTTCATTGTTCATTTTCTGTAGAATCTCAGAATTTGTCTTCTTCTTGTTCCGGGTATTGTCATAATGTGTTTTCTTTTTGTTCCGGGTATTGTCAGAATTTGTTTTCTTCTTGTTCCGGGTATTGTCAGAATTTGTTTTCTTAATGGTACGGGTATTGGAAGAATTTGTTTTCTTAATGGTACGGGTATTGGAAAAATTTGTCTGTAACATTTAAGTTTTATAATTCCAGATTTTCTTCCTTGGTTGTTGCGAATCTGTCCATGACTGACATCTGTAATTTGCCATGCGAAAGGTGGACGATTTCACAATTGTTACCTTTGTAGACAGAGGAAGTACCTACTCATATTTCATACCCAGACATCGGGACTGATGGACTGAATGCATGAGTGAATGAATGAATGAATGAATGAATGAATGAATGAATGAATGAATGAATGAAACAAACAAAACTGGGGACCAACAAAGGTATGCTAAATAAATTCAAGTATATTAAGCGTTTTCATTATAGGCCACTGCGCGGAAGAAATTTCAAATTTAAATCTAACAACAACAACAACAACAACAACAACAACAACAACAACAACAACAACAACAACAACAACAACAACAACAACAACAACAACAACAACAACAACACAACAACAACAACAACAACAACAACAACAACAACAACAACAACAACAACAACAACAACAATAGCAGCAGCAGCAGCAACAACAACAACAATAGCAGCAGCAGCAGCAACAACAACAACAACAGCAACAACAACAACAATAGCAGCAGCAACAACAACAACAACAATAGCAGCAGCAGCAGCAACAACAACAACAACAGCAACAACAACAACAACAAAAATAGTATTGATAATAGTATTGATATCATGCCGTCTCCCTGGCCTAGAGTTTAGCGACTTTCTCCGTAATCCCGTATATCCACATGAGGAACGTAACTTGCGCGAGAATCGGTAGCCGGCCGCTCAGAAAAGCAATGGCAAACTACTGAGCGTAATATTGCCAAGAAATCAACAATCAGCTGAACTATGTTGATGTTGACAGCGATGTCCTGTAAAGGATATGCGAAAATTTAAAAAAAATGTATATCATATGGCCGAATGTTGAGCGTCGCTCGCCAAATCCGACACCCCACATCATGCCAACGGCTTCGGGCGGAAGAAT